>OU383775.1:76060316-76195316 GCA_910950805.1 Acrocephalus scirpaceus scirpaceus
CTTTTGAGAAAAGACAAAAGTACAAAATAGACAAAAATCTGAAGAGAAAGACAGGGAATAGTTACTAGCTAAGCAGGTTCCTCACCAGTGCTGTAGGAAACTTAAATCCCTTAGGTGGATGCAGAGAACTTCAAGAGCATCTCTATGGCAAGACTGTCCTGAGTAAGCTAAAGGATGAATTTTTTTATCCTGAATATTTTATATTTTTCTGTCTTCACCATGATCTGTTTGCTACTCTGGTACAAATATGACTTTCTAATTTCCTTTGGAGCTACTACATAATATACAAATAACTTTTAATTATTGGGAGAAAGAGACAAATGTGTGGCATTGTCTGGTAACCACTCCCATAATGTATATGTCCAGGTCTGTACTGCTATGTAATCGGTTGGGTTTTTTATTGCTTGGTAGGGGCTCTTCCTCTCAACATGCTCTGAAACCAAAGGATTATGTGCTTGTAATAAGAAAGCTTCTCTTCTGGCACAGTCTGAAACTATCAGAAATTTTAACTTGAACAAGAGTTTCAAGTAACTAATTAGCTCCTGGCAGGATTCAGCTCCAGCACCTTGTGTATGGAGGGTCTTACAGTCTAGGCAGCAGAGAATTGGTTTTAAAAATGTCACTAGTGGCTAAATGGAAACTGAAAAAGATCATAAAGATTGATGCCTATTCCAGAATAAATACTGAGATGCAGAGTGGACAGGTTGAAGTACTTTTTATTTGGGGCGGGGGGCCGGGGGGGGGGGGCAGAAATTACACAGAATTTAAATGAAAGGTGAATATATTTAGTTCTGAACACTTACTCATTCTCTACTAGAAGTTCCTAGTTCAAGTTCAGGTCAATGAAGCCATTGAATATCCACAGTGAACCCGTGTGGCAGTAATCCTCCTGTGCTCTATCAGAATTCTTAATGCTTTCAGCTATCTGAAAAAATTACTCTTTGAAAAGAGTATTAGAAGACTGAAGCAAACGACATCTGTGCTTCTAATTACTGAGAACAATCCTGAACTTCAAAAATTTTTATTATTGTTTTTTGAAGGTGTGCTAATGTTTACTGTTCTGTTGAAGAGCAGTTTTGCTTAGCTAAGCAATGTACTTACACTGAATCTCTTACAAAGATTTTCCCATCTTGTCGTGTTTTTTCTTCATCCCTTGCTAATTAACTCAGTCATCAAGAATACTGGAATTTTCCTCATAATTAATTTTCAAAACTATATCTGTATCTCATTTGTTTTACTCCTTCCTTGAGTCTTTGAAGCATTTGTAGGAGACAGTACTTCAAAGTGTGATGTAAAAGATCTTGGAGCCTCTAATTTTTGCTTTCGATTACCTTTAATAAAACGTGCAAAGGACAGTGAGGTCTTTTGCAGATATCCTGGAATAAGTCTTCTTTATCACTCCAGAACACAAAATGGCAGCTGTGTTTTGCAGTCAGCAGGCTTGTATCAATGCATAGGCTCAGAAAATGTGTTACAAAGGAAAAACCACAATGCTTAGCTGAAGAATGCTATGCACATACGGTGACTGGCTCCATGAAACTCTTCCTAGTACCTACCCTGGCTTTACCTTTGCCCTGTGTATGGTTATTTCTATTTATAGAAAACATATTGCCACAGCAATTTTTTCCCCACTCTGCTTTTGCTTTACTGAAGAACAAGTGACTGCATAAGCTATAAAGGATCAAGGAATCAAGTTGCAGATGTGCATGCCTACATGCACACACGCACACAGGAGAGCTGCCAAGACCCCATCCGGAAGCCACACTCCCATGAAGGGAATATGATGACAGCTCTGTATCACACTCTGCCCTCCCCCACAGGGGTCATAGGAAATAAATTCTTTATCTAGCTGCAAGTGGATTTGGGAGAGCATTAAACAGAGACAGAGCATGGCTAGGAATCAGCTGTTAACACCTCTCACAAAAAGGGACATGCACCAGAACTTTAAAGGCAGGAGATGAGCTTAAGTCTCATCACAGTGGTGTCTTTACTAGAAATGTGTTCCCACAGTTATAATCACCTGCAGCCTGGGAATCCTTCTTAGGATGAGATCGACAGCTGAAGTGCTGTAGCTGCAGATTCCTTCTCTAAATATAATTGTCTCTGTTTTGCTGATAGGGAGCATGAAGGGCTCTTTGAAGGTCATGAAGAGGCTTGGATAGAGCAGGAATAGCAAGAACTGCTGTGGCTCTCAGCCTAGTCCCAGTTACTGTCAGACATATGTTCATTGTAAGGCATAGCATTCTTATACTGGTAATTATGAGAAGGAGCTTCAAATTTAATTTGACCTTATTTTATTTTATTTTCCTCTGGTAATACCTGAATGCAAATATTTCTGGTATTTCAGTTTTTCTTTACATATTTAACACCAGTAGAAAAGGCATTTTATGTCTCAGGTTTTGTCACTTTTATAATGTACGTTCATCTTATCAAAATAAAGAAATACTATTTTCCACCATATAAATTATTTACAAAAATTCCAACTAAATATTTATTTCAGGCCTTCCTTCCTTCCTTGCTTGCTACCTTCCTTCCTGGGATAATACATGAAACAGAGGGGCTATACAGGAGGGACAGAAACAACTTTGGTTCTCCTGGAAACTTAGTTTAAATTACTAAATTCTGAGAATAGCAAAAGGAAGTCCAAATGCCAGCTACCCTTAGGACAGGATTAATATTTTGTTTGTTCATTATTTTTGTGCTTTGTTTTTCCCTAAATTGCTGTTTTTGTTATTCTATTTTGTTTTAAGAGAAATAATTAATACTTATTTCTACTTTGGTTAATTATTTCTGTAATACCTTTACCCTTTGTGAAATGTATCTTCTTGGAAACCTTGGAGACAAAAAAGAACATTCCAAACCAGCCAAACCAACTTCACAACAAAACTGAGAGTCAGTGGATCTTTGTTTTTTCACTCAATAAGCTTTGATGAATTGGAAAGAAAATAAATAAATAAACAAACCACACCCTCACAGACTTCTGAGAATGGTGGTTTCAAGTGCTGACTCTACTAGTACTTATTTTCTATAAAATGTTATGATTTATGAGCAATTTATTAGTTAAATGATAAATAACTTCCAATTAATCCTTTGTAACTGTACCCAAGCTCCAAATCCATCCAGCATTAGAATGTAAAATGTAATCTTGAAATGTGAGAAAAAGGGAAAACAAAAACAACACCAAAAACAAACCCACAAAGAAACAAACAAACAAACAAAAAACCACCCCCACCCTCCCCCACCTGATACTAAATATGGAAAATAAAGGAAAAAAAGAGTAGGAACAAAAGACAGAAAAATGAGGCAGAAGGAGAACACTGTGTAAGAAAATAGATATCAAATTTACAGAATTTACCTAATGAAAGTACAATGGAAAAGAAGACATTATTAAACTAAAGAACATATTCCAATGATTTAAACCATGAACTGTCTAAAAGTTTAGTGAAAGAGACCTTTTGAGGCTCTCTCATCTATTACAACATCTTTTTGCGAAACATTTCTTTCTGACTGCAAAATGAAAGAATGTGAAGGCTGATATTTAATAGCCTGGAGCAGCTACAATCCACAGAGACACAAAGGTATAAGGCTGGCATTATACAGAATATGTTTCTGTTGAACATTCTTGATATGTTCCAGGAAAACAACTGAATACTTATCCAGTCCATCAATTATTTTTGTGTCAGACAACAAGAGTGTAATGGTATAGTCCTTGATCAAAAATGGAGTCAATTGATTAAATTTCCAAATGAGGATTATCTTTTATTATCCATCACTAGCTATGAGTAATGTAACGTTCCAGTAAAAACTATCTGAAACCTTTTCCTAAATTCAAGCTTGTTTTCCTTGTTTGTGACAGCCAGGAATCAGGGCAGAAGATACTTCTACACACTAGCCTGGGGTACTAAGTCCCCATGAAGTACTAGATGAGAGCATGACTGATACTTAAGAGAAACCTAAAGATTCTATGTTATTGAACTTCGAGGAAGTTTACAATTTAAATCTCTGAAACTTTTTTTTGCAATATAACTATCTCTTCCTTCTTCTGCAACTTTTCCTGAAGTACTCTAAACAGGTTTTACATCTGCTCTCTTTAGTATTTTTATTCCTTCATGCACTGTCTTTTCCATAGTTAGGAAATTATCATAAGAGGATAAGATATCTAAATGATGTGAAGTCAGAAAAACAGAAGTGATTAGCAACCAGTGTCCACAAATGTCTGGAATGCAAATGTCTGTGTCAGCCTATGCTGACATGTATATTTGCACACATATACGTACTCAAACACCACTCTCATGTACTTAACATATCAAAAAAAACATTTCTAGAAGATGGCAAAAAGGAAATAACTACTACAAAAACACTGTTAGTATAGAGTCATTTCTACTAACTAGTTATAGCTTTTTAAAATGCTGGTATGCATTTAAAAAAAGAAAAATCAAACCATCGTGATGTAGTTCTAGAAACTGAAAGCAATTTTCAAAGCAAATAATATGTACAATAGTACTATATGGTAAATTGGGACAGCTGCTGTTACTGACATTACAGATGGTTACAAAGTGTATAATTTAGGTTTTCTGTAACAGTAAGTGGAAAAGCCTTTTAAACATAGATTCAGAATTTCATTTTTTTCCAGGTCTCATTATTGTGGACATACATTATCAAAGTCTGTGTTTGGACCCATTTTATTATGAATTTGCTAGCATGGTATTTGCTTCTTGGATTTTTATGGATTCTCTAGGAAGGTGATTGTTTCAGGACATTACCTGTTTTTCAACTTAGTAGAAATTTGGAAACAGTCAAGCTGTCTGTAGTCTAGATGTAGCCCATCTGAAGCTGAGGAAATACATGGTGAAAGATGAGAAATTTACCATATTTAACACTAGAATCATAGAATTGTAGAATCATCAACTTTGGAAGAGACCCTCAAGAATATCCAAACCAACTGTCCACCCAGCACTACCACTGTAACCTTTAAACCACTAAACCACATCACCAAGCACCAGATCCAGATGCCTCTAAAACACCTCCATGGATGGTGACTCCATCACCTCCCGGGGCAACTTATTCAAATGTCTGAATACCCTAAAAGAAAAAAAAAAATCTAATAGCTAATCTGAATCTCTCTTGTCTCAGTTTAAGGCCATTTCCTCTAGACTTGTCACTGCAGGCACAGTAGAAGTGACTGACCCCCACACAACCATCTTTCATGGAGTTTTAGAGTTCCCTTGGAGCTGATGAGGTTCCCTTGAGCCTCCTCAAGACTAAACAAACTCAACTCCTTCAGCTGTTCCTCATAAAATATATTCTCTAGTCCTTTCACAAGCCTTGTTGCCCTTCTCTGGACACCCCCCAGCATTTTAATGTCCTTTTTAAAGTGAGGGCCCAGAATGGAACACAGTACTCAAAGTGCAGCCTCACCAATGTTGACTACACTGGGATGATCCCTTCTCTGCTGACTACACTATTAGTTATACAGGCCAAGATGCCATAGGCTTTCTTGGCTATCTGGAAAAGCGGCCAGCTCATATTGCTGCTTTTAACCAGCTCCCCAAGACCCCTTCTGACAAAAGCAAGTCACTCCTCCTCCAGCCTGTAGTGCTGCCTGCGGTTGTTGTGACCCAAGTGCATGTCCTGGCATTTCACCTTATTGAACCTCATGTAGTTGTCCTTGACCCACTGCTTGAGTCTGTCCACATCCCACTGGAGAGCCTTTCTTACCTTGAACAGATCAATGCTCCTACACAATTTAGTGACAAGGAGTCCACCCACCCAAGCTGTGAGCAGCCAATTTTTCCAAGAAGATGCTGTGGGACATGGTGCCAAATATTTTACTGAAGTTTAGTTACACAACGTCCACGGCCTTTCCCTCATCTGTTGAGTGTATCACTTTGTCATAGAAGAAGGAGAAAGAAGCAGAAAGAAGGAGAAAGAAGGAGAAAGAAGGAGAAAGAAGGACAAAGGAGGACAAAGGAGGACAAAGAAGGACAAAGAGAGATCTGCTTGAAAACACAGAACCTGCCTCTTGTAAATTTATGGACTGGGGTTGATGCTCTAGTTATCCTGAGTGTGCTGTGCCATGGCACTCAAGATGATCTCTTCCATAACCTTTCTCAGAACTAGAGGATAGGCTGACAGGTCTGTAGTTGCCTGGATCATCATTCCAACCCTTGTTGGAGGTAGCTGCTGTATTTGCTAATTTCTAGTTAGCTGGAACTTCTTCAGTTAACCTGGGCTGTTGGTAGAAGACACAGTTGAGCATTTATCTACTGCCAGTAAATCAAAGCTATTCTTGTGCATGAAGCATAGTGAATGGAGGGATGAAAAGCTATCAAAGTAGTTCTTATATTTCCCAGGGAAAAAATCCTAGACACGAACCAAGAAACTACTATAATGGTATTCCCCGTCTTCCTCCTGTGAACAACCCAAACATCCTCCCAAGCAACGTCAAGAAAAAATAGACTCAATGTGAAGACCTGTCTTTGCAGAGAGATTACAAGAATGCTGGACAGGCTGAGTGGGATTCATCTCACCTACACTTAACCCATGGGAAGGCCTAGCCATGTAAACTCAGCTCATCCTCTGAACTGTTTCTGTGGTTTAGTGAAAAGAGATAAGACTCTCCAGAAGCTGATTTGTCCAACTAACTTGGACACCTCTCTGAAGATGAAGTAGATGAGTCACTCGCTGCAGGAGACTTTCTCTCCACCAACAACCAACCACGTCTCTTTGAAAAGTTGTGACTAAGTTCTTGGTGCAGTCACTGACTGCAGTGTAAAGCTAGAGAACAACAACAACAAAACATTTTTTTAGTGACTATAAGAAAGCCTTCTTTAGGTTTGTGTTAAGAAATAGTACAGCATTTTCACCCTTTGGGAAAGTGTTGCAGATTGAACATGAAAGACTAAGGAAAAGAATTATTATTCAAGTTGTTATCATTGAGCTAAACCTATGGTTGCAATAGCCTTGCTAAAGCACCACATGTCAAGGTGATCCTTGAAGCTCTTGGTGTACACCTGCCTTATCACATACACCCCCTTTACTGCTAGATTTGCAAAAGCACAACACAATATTTGTAACTCCTGATTCTCCTAGCAGCATAAATATCTTAAGGATGAAACACTTTAATTGCTGACCTGAACATTGACAGAATGTTCTTGACAATGCAGTGACAGGTGATGTCCGACTCAAATCCCAACATCATCAGAGCCGGACAAAAATTTAAGGATTTTGTTATCATGCACACCTCTAGGACCTATTCTATCTGTGCATAGTTAGAGAAAAAAGTACCCTTTATTACCAATTATAATGGCTTAACCATCATCCTTCTTTCCTGAATTTGATTTGTGGGCACCTACAGCCTTCAGCATGCTGAGCTCTTATATATAAGTACTGAACTGACACTGCAGCTTTCTATGACTTAAACATTAAGCAAATTTTTCCTCTGCCTTTTTGGTTGTTGTTGTTGTTTGTACCCAGATGATTTTTTTTTTTTAAATCAAAGTGAAACAGGTTTTACCAAGACCAACTCTACTAGGATATTTTATCATTTAAGTTAGAGATGTGGAGAGAGATTCATGTGTCCTACCTCTGGCAAATAAAAATTTCATTTTTAAGAATAAAGTACTCACCCTAGGCTGACTATGTAATCCATAGTGAAACAGACACATCCAGAGATACCTCCCAGAATAGCTGCCTGGGATAATCAGCAGAAGCCCCATCCTCTTACCACAAACTACAAAGGGAAACTAGATAGATTAGTCCAGATTGAATGTCTTACTTTCAAATATCTAATTAGGCAATGAGAAACTCACACTGGGACTCAACTGTAGCTTGTGAACAGAGGGATTTGGACTTCAGTCTTTTGTAAAATAGAAGAAAGTTCTTGAACTAAAGCTTTGTTTGAGAAGAGCCACTCCTTCTCCAGCTTTAACTTCCTGCAGAGCCTAACTCCAGGAGAGAGCTTAGTCCTCTTTCCTCCATATGGAGAGAGATGCCTCCCATTACCCTAGAGTCAAATTCTTTGTACTGGTTGAATTCTAGCCACATCACATTTTTTAAAATATTTGACTGAAAAAATAAAGCAATTCCTTATCAGTTGAGCGGTCGATGCATAGGACCCCTCCCAGAATCCAATGCTTGTCAGTGTCTTAAGTAATAGATGAAAAAGCTTCTTACTTCAGTGGTGGTTAAATTTGTGTTATGGGGAAAAAAATGGGATCTAATTCAGCTTATATTAAACCAAGGACCTGGCAGCCAAATACAGTGTTAACTGTGACCTTTATGATACAAGCTCATCTTTTATGCTGAATCAGTGATCCTAAGATGTTGTTTGAAAGGAAACCTTTCATACAGAGTTCATTGCTAAGCATTAATCTTTTTCAAAACACACTAAGAATCTATCAACACTGACCTTCACTGCTCTGTATTACAATGGAGTGAGACTGCTGATGGCTGAAGGGAAAATTGCAACAGATTTGCTTCCAACTCAGAATAAACAATTAACATAGGAACATCTGGGTTGCATATGTTTTCAGCACTGCTGGCTTGTACTTCTGCCTTGTACGTGTGTATTTGAATGCATTTATTCACAGATATACATGAACATGTGCACATACACATAAAACGAGGGTTCATATTGCTATACCCACAAAAACCACTGAGGAAAATAACTAACTTGCTAGGTTAATGGAAGTCAGCAGGGTCATTTTTTTTTCATTTCTTGAGGAAGAAAATGTGTTTGTAGCCCTTTCACTATTTTCAATGAAGGTGACAGACACTTATAAATTTTCATATTGACTGTAGTGGAAACAGAAGCAAAAGTTCTTTCTGAAGGGGAATTACTTTCCATGTGGCAAGGCCTTGTATTGCCATTCACCCCACTTCATGTCTACAGCTCACCCAAAGTACACCCACTTTTATTTTCTCTAAAATCTAGCTTACATACTCATTCATAAATATTCTTAATGCCTTTTCTTTACTCCTTTCCCTACAAATGACATCATAAAACCCAGAAACCTGTCATGGTAATCCTAACTTTTCTCAGATTTCACATAGAAAACTGGAGTATTATCTACGTGTATATTTTTATATTAAAAAAATGCTTTTCACAGACATGCTGTTAAAAGTTGGGGAATCAGGAGATGGTACTGCAAATGAGGAGGAATTGAATTTCAGCGGAAACTATGGGATAGGATCAATTTAATAACAAAAAAGAAGAACCATGTATTCTTTGTTCTTGAAATAACATCTTAAAAATAAAACTGTTTGTTTTAAGAAAGAATGAATAGAAGTGTATGTATGTGTGAATGTTAGGGAGGGTAAACAGGACAACATTTTATTAAATATAATCTTAAATATTGGTTAATTTCTGAAAAAATTAAAATACTCTGAAATTTCATAATGTTTATTACCCTTAGAAATTATAATTTTTATAATTACCTCAAGAATCCCTCTCATAGTTCCCATAATAAGACACTCACAATTTTCTGGTTCTTCCTCAAGGAAATGCATCACACACAGGTAAACTCAAACCTACTGTCATTTTTCAATTTAAAATTAATCTTCACTGACTAGATTTCAGGGAGAAACTCACAAAAAGACTCTCAGAAAGTCAGGTTCACATTAAACAGAAATCTTCCTATTGCCAAACTGTTGATATTTTCATTTATTTTCTGACATTTAAAATCCCATCATCCAAGTACTGGGCTTACTATGATAACTCATTGCATATATCAAACAACAGAAAAACCATGTCTGTTTTCACAGCTGAGCAGACTGATTTTACAAAATTAAGCCAGTGGTGTAATATCATTTCAAAGAAGAAGTTGTCAAGCTTTTTGTTTGCCTGAGAAGCAGGCATACATTAACTCAAGGCTGCTAACAGAATAATGACAAAAGAGGCACAGTGCTCTTCCTGATTCCCTGCTTCCTCCTCCTGAGACTCAGGCTCATTTGGAGCATTGATGCTTACCAGACTCTACAAAAAACACAACAGCTGTTTTTGAGAGAGAAATCTCCACTTGCAACAACAACAAAAAATCAATTAAACAAGCACTTTAAAAGACAACTGTAAAGTGCTCCAAATTTTGCAGTCTGTGATATATTTTTTTTCTAGTCTTAAACACACTTTAAAAACCTGAAAAACAACGATCCTTTCTAGATCTACATCTCAAGGGAATTTAGCTCAAAACTTGAAAGCAGATTAGCTACTTTTTGTAGGCTTTGATAGAAATCTTTTGTGTGTCTGCACATCTATGGCTTTTACTAGTAATGCAGGAATGGAAGTAATTTCTAGTATGCTTAGCTCTTGAGTCCCAAATAAAACTTCTTATAAGACTAATACCTCTGGGAAGGTAAAGGGTAGTTCTTG
The DNA here is from genome assembly GCA_910950805.1 of Acrocephalus scirpaceus scirpaceus. Lineage (NCBI taxonomy): Eukaryota > Metazoa > Chordata > Aves > Passeriformes > Sylviidae > Acrocephalus > Acrocephalus scirpaceus. The sequence goes on from OU383775.1 coordinate 76,070,686, forward strand.
CTGTCTGATTTACTTTCAGCCATTTCAAAACCTGTAGAAAGGATTAAGAGGGAAGAGATTCAACCTATCTAACTGAAAGTTTAAAGGGGGAAAACACAGGGCTTATTCTCCATTTTGCTTTTATTGCTGTATTACCATTAAAATAAAGAAAAACAGTCCTCAAAATCATAAAAGTAATTTTGATGAATTTTAGTGAATGTTTATCTTGTTGAACATCTACTTTGAGATCCATGCTTTTATAGAGATACACATCTTCTTTCTGACATAACAACTTTAATTATTCACCAAATATATATTTATTTTTTTAGTAATTTTATAGTAATTTCCACTCCAAAGAATACTATAGGTCATTGAAAAAATATAACCCCCTCAGACAAAATAATGAGGTTTTATTTACATTTACATATACTGCACATTTACCTATACCCTTTCAAAAATTCTTAAAGTACTTTTCTCAGATAAATCATTGAGTTTTATTCATACTACTGCAGTGTATAGAAACAGGGCATCATCCTACTATGAAAATAATGATAATTTCTATATGTCAAGTAATAATCTCAGAAAAGTAAGTTTTAGAATTGGGTTTCTGTTTGAGTTTCGGAGAATTTTTGAGAAATACAAAATTGTGGCCCCAGCAAGGCAAATATTTCAGGCTTTAAAATTAGAACACTGAAATAATGGCCTCTACAGAATTAGAATCAAAGAAAACAAATGACACTGTACAAACTGAAGTTGAAATAATGAATGGAAGAAAAGTAATCTGTCCCAAGACTTTAAAAAATAAACCAAACACGTCTTAAGAAATAGCTTCCCTTCAAATATTTGCTGTCTCAACAAGCTTTCCTTGCATTTGTCAGTGTATATATATATATATATATATGTATACACATATATATGCATGCACATACATATGTGTATACTCACAATTTAACAGACACACTAATATTTAGTAAAAATTTTGGTTCCACATTTCAGTGAAAAATGATTGTGTTCTGATGGAAAATTTTTCTTGTCATGTCAAGGCAGTTTGAGAACAAATAAAATATTGTTCTTTTGCTTCAGTCAATGCAAATGCCTATTTCATGATATTAAATCCCCAGCCAAAGGAAGAGTCTGCGTTTTACAAATAATTTTACACAAGCAGAGTTAGTGGATGCCAGTTTCTTGTCTATGGTAACTTTTAATTTGGCTGTTGTTTTGTCTAGGGTGCATATAGGAAGATTACATGAATTCATTGTACTGTCCTCATGAAGAAAGAAGATGGTTGCTTTCTCAATGCACTTGTTCCACTCTGAAACTGAAGCTCTGACACCCTGTATGTAAGCCTGTCCAAATAGCAGTGTACAAAGCAGCTGGCATTTGGCATCTCCATGTAAGACTCAGAAGAATGAAGATACCTGTTTGCAGGTAGGCCTGAGTGAGGCTGTTTGATTTTGGTTAATCAAACTTCAGACAATACCTTGAAGTCTGATTTTCATCTCACATTGATGTAGATCAGCTGTGATTTCTTGATCTCAGTGAATTCAGTAGGAGCTACAACTTCAGCAGAGACGGGATTTTCAGCACACAAGTAACATTCTGAGACTAATGTTGCACTTCCAAAGAATTAGCATTAAGAAAAGAAAATCCTATTTATTTTCAATTTTTATATTACCAAAATTCCATGAGAATTGTTTTCTTTATATGCTTTTTTTCCCACTAAGGTTAGCACTTCTCTCTATACTCCAATCTAATAACCAAAAGAGAATCTACAGCTGAATGAGAGTAAAAAAAAAGTCTTTATTTGCTTAAGAGGAGATTCCTAACCTACTCTGTTACATGCAATTCCTGTTTTTCTAGAATTATATTTACTTCTCATTACTCCATCAGTGACATATCAGTTCAAAACACACTTTAACACATAAACAGTCTCTTTCCTTCTTTTCACTTGTTCAACCTGTATCCTTTGGCCATTTTAATAATTAAAACACTAATATGACTCCATGAAACAATATATGTTTGAAAATATTAATTTGCTCATGCAGGTAGAAAACCATGTCAAGGAAGAATACAAAACAATTTTAAACTAAAGCAAGAACATCCTTAAAATGCCTGTTACAATATAAACATAAAGGGTAAGATTTATAATTATTGAAAAAGTCCTCTTTTAAAATATAGATGACACCAAGCCGAGTGGTGTGATTGACACACTGAAGGACAGGATACCATCCAGAGGGACCTGATCAAGCTCAAGGAGTGGGCCCATGTGAATCTCATGAGGTTTAACAAGACCAAGTGCAGGCTGCTGTATCAGGTCAGGACAACTGCTGCCATTGAGACAGGCTGAGGGATGAACAGATGGAGAGCAGCCCTGCTGAGAAGGACTTGGGTGTGCTGGTGGGTGAGAGGCTGCATGTGACCTGGCAATGTGCACTCACAGCCCAGAAAGCCAAACCTGTCCTGGGCTGCATCCAAAGCAGCGTGGCCAGCAGGGAGAGGGAGGGGGTTCTGTCCCTCTTTGCTACTTCTGTGTGACCCCACCTGCAGTGCTGTGTCCAGCTCTGAGTCCCCAGCACAAGGTAGGGTATCAACATGTTGGAGTGAGTCTAGAGGAGAGACACCAAGATTATTTGAGAGATGGAGTTCCTCTCCTATGAAGAAAGGCTGAGAGAAGTGGAATTGCTCAATCTGAAGAAGAGGAGGCTTCAAGGTGACCAAATGCAACTTTTCAGTACCTGGAGGGAGGTTTATAAGGAAGATGGAGACTATTCACAAGGGTATGTAGTGACAGGACAAGAGGGAATGGCTTCAAACTGAAAGTGGGCAGGTTTAGGTTAAATGTTGGGAAGAAATTCTTTACTGTGAGGGTGGTGAGGCACTGGAACAGGTTGCTCAGAGAAGTTGTGGATGTCTCATCTGTCTCATCCTTGGAGGAGTTCAAGGACAGTCTAGATGTGACTTTGAATAACCTGGTCTGGTGGAAGGTGTTCCTGCCTATGGCAGGCTGGTTGGAGCAACAGTTGATCTTAAAGTTCCTTACCAATCCAAGCCATTCTATGATTCTATAAATTTAATGCTGTTTCCTTTATTCCTTAAGATGAAAACAGAAAAATTTTTAATTAACACACATCAATATTTAGCTACAATATACCATAAAGACTATAGAATGGAATAAACCCAGAACAAATGGTATCGATAACTAATTTAAGACTTAAGTTTTTGGCATCTTTTATAAACAGAAAATGTACATGCATTTTGTAATCATTATTTTTCCAAAGGTTCTGGGCTTTTTTTCAGGAAATTACTGAGAATATGCTGTTTTTTTTCTGGATTTCACACTATTTTGTCTTTGGAAACATAGACACACAAAAAACCACTGATGTAATCCATGACACAAATGGCTCTGATTTCGCAAAATTGAATTTAATATGTTGAGTATCACACATAAAAATATTTACCTTTGTATATTTTTCGATTTGGGGTTTTTGCCTGATTGCCTAATGTGCCTAACATTCTCCATGAGAGTTAATTTAGGAAAATGTGAGTAATAAAAAAAAAAAAATTATTAAATTGTGCAACATATTTTATAAAAAAAATTTAGAACATTAAAACAAAATAAAACAAACATATTTGAGGGAGGGTAGCTATTAAAAATAATTTCATAAATGTAAAATATTTTTTTAAAAAATTAAAAAAAAATATTTCAGGAGAATTTTATAATTCTCTACATATTTTTTATCCATTACATATTCTAAGATGTAACACAGCACTTCTATGCTTTCTTCAGAAAATCAGGGTCAGATTTAGACAGTGGTTATGGTTATGTGGAAAGAACAGAATACAATCTGGCTTCTGAGTATCAAGTAATTTCTTATTTAATTATTAATTATTAATTATTAATTAGTCCCCTTAAATTGAAATTTATGTTTTGGATATCGTGGTATTTTTTGTGGCTAAAATATAGAATTCAACCTGATTAATATTTTTTTACAAAATTTGTTTATTGCACGTACCATATTTCCCAGTCTTCATACAAGGAGTAGTAAATTCACAACATATAAATCAGTGGTAAACAAAGACCAATAAATAATTTTCATAGAAATATGGAAATTTAGAAATATAATGGCCAAAGTTTTTTGAAAAATTTTGGTGACAGATTCAATGTTTAAATTGTGGATTTTTCCCTCTCCATACTTTCTAAATGTAGGGCTGGAATATCATTTGGGGTGTGGGAAAATTCACATATGAGGTTGAAAATGCCTAGAATACATATACCATTTTTTGATATTTGTCTTCTTTGTGTAATCTACGCCCACGTTCAAGACAGAGTGTGTTTTGAAACCATTGCCAATATCTTTATCTGCAGGGCAACTCTTATTTAAAATGCCTGATATGCTCAGTTACATTGTGCTGCATCACGATAGGATGACTAATCATGTCATAAAAGTTAAATGAAATCATCTAGCCAGGATGAAGAATGCATTTTAAGAGTTCCATATTTCAAGTAAATTATCTTTTCATTCATAGTGACTAATGTTTGAGTGAAAGAATTATTTTTTTTTTCCTGGGGAACAAGAACAGCTTGATTCTGCTCCATTAAATTCAATGTTGTTTACCTTTCTGAGTTTAGGATAGGAGACTTCCATTAGAAAGACAGTGACACATGTGAACATGTTTTAGAAAAAGGCTCAATCTACTTGTGTATGGTTTTCTTTTTATCTCTGACATACTATGTTACTCCCAAAGCTTTCAGTAGCAGAAGCATATGCTCCTCACTGCAGCACAGAGAATAAAAACAATTATGGCATGTTGACTGTGTGCTTCTACATAAATGATGTGATTGTTTATTTCTTTTATGAAGTGAAGAGTTTTTATTGATATAATATTAAGGTTTTTTATAAATAAAACACTGAAGCTCTAATATATTTAGAAATGCAAGAATTTTAAGAATCTAATTAATTGTGGATATAACCTATATGTGAGGCATTTTCACTTTAAATTTTTTTTCTTATGGTCCCACAATAAATTTTCAACAGGAATTAACTAAAGGATTGTTCAAAAAATCTTCCTGTCCTACAGAAAAATGTCATGTGATTAGGCAAGCTGGCTTTGCACAATGGACAGTGTCCGAAACACCAGTCTGTAAAAACTAAACAAGTTCCAAATCTTATCTTAGGAGAATTATTGACTCAGAGGCACCATGTGTGATGGCTGTCTACAACAAATGTGGTCAAGATTATCGTTAGGCATGCCACACACCCAACACTAATTCCAGTGTCAGGAATTCAGCTCTAAAGCAGCTCTGCTGCAGCTGTTTTTTGGCATGACTTCAAAGCTCATATTCAAAGTCAAAGAGCTTAAAACCGTGCAAGCTTATTTAGATTCTTTAAATGGTCTGGCTTAGTAGATGTGTGGGCATTTGAAGCTTTGTAAATCATTGCAGTCTAAAAAAATGAAAAATAAAATCTGAATTTTTTTTCTGTCAGAGTTTCCAAAGTCATGACATTGGATTAATTTCAAAGCATTTTCTCCCTACCTATCCCTCCACTGTCCCTTAATTTCAGGAGTACTGGAGCTGTGTGTTCTCTAACTTTTTTGATTGTAGAATTGTTTTCTTGGTTTTATGCATTAATAAATCTCACAAAAGCTTTGGAAAACATAAAAGATAACAAAACCCTAACCTCTTCACTGAAATTCCTCCTACATTAAGAAGTGACTGCTTTCTTATCTGTTATGGAAGCTGTTGGATTTGAGTCACCACTTTTTAAAGACAGTCTTGTGACTTGATGGCCATCATGGAATCATGGAGGAAGGTGTTGGTACTTCTGTGAGTTTGATTTAAAGCTCCTTTTGCAATGAGAACAGCAGAAAACTCTACTCATGCAAATATCAGTTCTGCACCTACCACGTGCATAACTTTATGCACTTATGTGCACTCTCCAGAACATAAGAGCAGCATACAGCACAAACAGAATATCGTCACCTGTCATCACACCCTGATGTAATGTTACAACTTCCTCAGTACTTTAAAAATAGCTGGTGAGCACTCTACCAGAGGAAATTCTCACCTCACAATGGAGACATTGTCCTTCAGAACTATCTCAGTCCAAGAATATAAGGGTAATGTGTGGCCTACAGGCATTCAGAGTTTTAATGTACTAAAGCAAATGTTGGCTTGAAAACCCATTAGTATATTTTTGTGAATCAGCACTAAGACATATATTAGAAGACACTAGAAATTAAATTTTGGGGCTTGGACATCTACTGTGATCTCAGAAATCAGTTTGATATTATATGTTATATTTGCGGAATGATGCATAAAAATGTTCTTACCCATGTTTTTATTTACTAATTTCAAATATTTTCTTCTATGCCCTACTGTCATTTCAGTTTTAATGTTTAGTGTTTATGATGAATCTTGAGCTGGCTGAACAGTTAAATTGAAACTACTCATCTTTTCTTTAAAGTTAGTCAAAGTGCATTGAAATTCTCCATTCTCAAAAAAAAAAAAAAAATCCCAGCAACTTCCAGAATTTAAACAGTGAAAGTGAATATTCTTTGACTGTGACCATTTACAAAATAAAATTACAGTTCAAAGTGGAGAGAGACAGAAGCGTTAAGGGTTAATGACTCAACTAATTGCCCATTTACAAAAGAATCAGGGTGTTTTGCTAAGCCAGGTTTGTACCCCCCAACAGAAGAGAGGGAAGAGAATTTTTGATGTGTGGTAGCAAAACCTGTGATCTGCATAAGAACAGCCCAAGCACAGAGGGAGTTTTAGTTTGCCATGGGAGGATGACCACAGACAAACTGAGTTGTTTAGCAGCAAGCTGTGCTTTGAGCAAGATGGGGAAAAAGATTGATAAGAAACAGGTCCTGAAGAGGTGGGTTACTGTTTTTCTTAGTCATGACAATGTCTTCCCTTACACAATTGGGTTAGGTGTAAAACTCCCCTCCAGGGGAAGTATCAGGACAGTCACACATAGGCCTGAAGGTATTCACCCCTTCTGATGGGGCATAACTGGCTCAGGACATGACATGAGAAGCCTCTCTCATGTCTCAGAAGGTGTCATAAACCTTCAAAGACACCTGAAGTGCCCTCAGACACATTTCTGGGGCCTTCCACCAGATGACTGCACGTGATCCACAGTGTTGCAACAGAAGGTATAGAACTTCCTCCCAAGAGGAGGCACTTGGACCTGAATGTATATTTACCCATTTCCAACCCCCAAGATCAAGTCTTCAAGGACCAATGGACACATAAATTGCAACAATCAAGTCTTGTTGCTGGGTCTCTGGGGGGTGATATCTTTCATCTCCACTATCTACTCTTACCCTTTCTTTCCTTTCTGCATATATTTTCTTAAGTGATATCTTTATATTGTTAAATTTCTATAGCTAGTAACCAAAATGACTACATGCCTCCTTTTCACTACTGCTAGATTGTTCTAAAATAAACCATCCATATACATATGTACACATGTGTGTGTACGTGTGTGTGTGTGTGTGTGTGTGTGTGTGTGTGTGTAAACACTGGTCATTTTGTGTGTTTTCGCTGTAGTCCACACCAATGGATCTATTAACAACAACCTCAGTTACTCTCACCTTCGGGGTGGGTCATATAACACCTGTATATAAACTGGTTTTTTGCACTGATTTAGCTCCATTCACTCTTTGGGCCTGCCCATTCATAGTTTTTTACTCAGAAAAGTAAAATGCTTGTTTGTCTCAGAAGAACCAAACTGCTCCAGTTTGCTACTTCCATATCTACCTATTGGCATAGATTGAGTTCAGTGCTCCACTGCGGAAGACTGACAGGATCTTCATTTTTTTCCTGAACCATAAGGTTTCAGCTGTTGATTAAGATTTCAAAGTAATTCCTTGGCTTTTGGGAGGAGGAGGAACATAAAATGTGCTTTCTCAGCTGTCTGGCCAGAGGAATTAGAGAAGTTAAAATAAACAAATGATGATATTAGACAGTGTAAATGAATAGAAATGCAAGATTGACACATCTTTCTAGATCTAAAAAGGAGGATTGAAGAAGAGAAGACCTGCTCTCAGGCTACATCCAGACATTTTGAAGCCGCATCTCCTTCATGATTTAGCTTAATTTTGAATCTAGAGCCTCTAAAACTCTTTAAGATATCTCAGGTTCTTTTACCCAGTCATTTACAAAGAGGAACTCCTTCCCAAACAGACTTCATCAAAGCCTTTCTCATAAATCCTGTGGAGTGAAATTACAGAAATTCCTGAAGTCCTCCTTTAGATGAGGAGTTTGTTAGTGGAGTATGGCTTTGCAGACTCTCTGAATTGCACCAATGTGTCTAACTGCAATTATATGAATAATTATTCATCTCCTAACATTCCTGGGAGGCAAATGTTTATTTACTTGGATTATATTTCAGTTGTGGTACAAATGCTTGCAAAAGATCATATTTTGGCAACATTCCAGCTATATTGCTGGACTCTGATGAAATATATAAGAACATCTCTATTAATTCTTCTTTTCTTCTCTTTTCTTAGATAAATGTTACAATGTCCTTTGAATGAACCTTCATTGGTCTAAAGTTGGATCCACACAAAATATTTTTATGATTTTATAAGACTTATTTATAAGTCTTATAAGATTTATTTATAAGACAATATTTTATGTTGCGGAATTGCTTAGCATAATGGTTCTATAGGGAGACAATTCATGCAACCAAAGATCAATTGGAGATCAAGTTGGCCAGAAATGTGGGGGACCATAAAAAGAGTTTTCAAACATTTTGATGAGGAAAGAGAGTGTAAAAATAGTGTCCACCTACTGCAGGATGGTCACCTGACATGGTGACATGGATAGGCATTCTTTGCCTCTTGTCTTCAACACAGATGAAAGACCAAGGGGGTCTCAGTGCCCTGAGATGGAGAACCATGACTGTGAGAATGATGCACTTCCAATCAACCCTGGACTTCTGTGGGACCTGTGGCTCCAGCTGGATCCTTATGAATCTATAGGGCCTGGTGGGAATCATCCAAAAATCCTCGAAGATCTTGTTGGTGTCATCGCAAAGTAGCCAGGAGGCCCAGCTCCTGGGATGCATCAGGCACAACATCATCAGCCAGGCAAGGGAGGGGATTGTCCTGCTCTGCTATGAGCTGGGGCAGCCTCACCTTGAGTGCTGGGGGCAGTTTTGGAAACCACAACACAAAAAAGGCATCAAGTTGTTAGAAAGCATCCAAAGGAGGGCAGAGAAGATGATGAAGGGACTTGAGGGGAAGCTTTTTGAGGAGTGGCTGAGGTCACTTGGTCTGTTCAGCCTGGAGAAGAGGAGCGAGAGGGGAGACCTTGTTGTGGTTTTTAAGATCCTCACAAGGGAAAGAGGAGGAGCAGGCACTTATCTCTTCACTCTCAATACCAATGACAGGACCTGAGGAAACAGCATGAAGCTGAGGAGGAGGTTTAGGTTGGATATCAGGAGAAGGTTTTTTACCTAGAGGGTGGCTGAGCACTGGAACAGCCTCCTGCAGAAAATGGTCAGCACACCAAGCCTGTCCAAGTTCAGGAATTGTTTAGACAATTTAGACACTTACAGGCACCTGGTATGACTCTTGAGGATGGTGCTCTGCAGGGCCAGGAGTTTAACTCAATGATGATCCTGGTGGATCCCTCCCAACTCAATATATTTTATGATTTTTTTCAGTTAGTATAGTTTTACTCACTACTTTATCTATTTTAGAGATAACCAAATTGGATTTTTGTTATAAAACATAATCGGAATTTGAATCTCGAAATTCATAATATTCATTGGAAATTATATTAAGAGCTCATCAGGGCTTTACTTCTGCTCCCTGCATCAGTATCTGGTTATATTTGATTAAAGCAAGATATCTTACAAAGTCTTATAACAAAAGCCTTGCTCTCAAATGTTTCTATCAAGTCAACCCACACAGAAGTAAGATGTCACTAGTTTATCTGTAAATATAATTTGACCAGAATAGCCAAAATAAATGTATATTTTAAATGAGTTATATCCTATCATTGCTATAAGGAACTGTATGCTTTTCTAATTTAAAATTAGAATTTTCAAAAATTCTTGGATATGAATCCCAAAATTAGTACTATAATCATTGCTGGATTCAAAGATGCAACTATTAAAAATAGGGACAGATATAAACTGTTCCTTGTGAAAGATGGTTACTCAATGCTTATAAGAGGAAAAAGTTTCTTCTTTTAACATTTTATCCACTCAGTAACTAATATTTGCAATTTTTTTTTTTTTCCATTTCTAAGTACTTCTATAAGAACGGTGTGGAGCCTTTCTTGGACAAGATGGAGAAAGGAGGAAATTTGACAGGAAAATTCAAGTTAATTGTTTGAAGTATATGTAATAAAAGTAAGCAATTAAATTCCTTTCCTTTTAGACATCCTATGTCACCTTTTCCATATGAATAATTTTCAGCACAGTCATAAGATAGAGGAAAAAAAAAAGAATTTTTAAAAATTTTTACCAACAAAAAATGAACATATTCTGTTAGAATGAAAATGAAAAGTTGATATCCTATTTTGTTCACAAAGACAAATGGTCTTAATAAAAAGGCATAATAAAAATATATATTACTTTTTAAAATCAGATTAAGAAACTTTTTTTTAAAAAAAACCCTCCAAAATAGGCAACAGCAATTAACAACAACAGTTGGCTTTCTTTAGACCTGCAGAGGAAGTACGTGGGAAGTATGGGATTGAATCTTTCTGCTAGAAATGGGGAGATACTAGTTACCCACCCTGATCTGGAGGAGATGAAGGAAAGGGGAAGGAAGAGCAGCAACACTCAGAGCAAGCTGTGCTTCTGTCAGCAGCAGCCTCTCAACACCCATCTCCTCTGGCCCATCTACCACAACCTTCCTCACTGCTGCTGAGTGAAGACTTGGCAGGAGACAGAGGATGTGCAACAATGATTTTGCACCTCCAAAAGCTTCCAGGCCTTTGGAGGGTGTGCAAAAGGGTGGCAGCCACAGGTACCATGAACTCACATGGAGTTGCAGTGAATTTGCAGAGCACGGTGCGGGCCCAGGGTATTTGATGAGAGGGGCAGTAAGTCTTGGGGCAAGGTAGCTGCCTCACTGCTGCCAGTGAAATGGTGATAGGAACTTTGCTGACACTGCTTGCTAAAGGAGGGACTCTGGAGTGGATGTAAACAGCTGGTTTCTCTTCACCTTCATGTCTGGCAAAAGCCCAGGTCCTGTGTACTGTGTAGCCCAGATTAATTTCCCTCAACTTCAGTGTGCATTGTAAGCTAAATTAAGTTTAATTCTTCTAGCTCTCTTTTTCATGGCTGCTAACAAGAAAGATGTCTCCAAAGAAAGGGTTGGTCCACATAAAAAAAATAACATTTACTCCTTCGGGGAGGTATGTATTTCCCTGGGTTTTTAAAGCAATGTAGGATGACTGTACTCTGAAGGCAGGCATCTTTAATCAGGAAGATAAAACTAAGGTTCAAATTGCAATGTTAGCTCAGTTGCACGTTCATGTTGAATGGACATTTAAAGTCACTCAGATCTTTAAAGTTTTGATAAGACTCATCTCAGACAATCTATATATCTAAAATTAACTACCTGGGTATAAAGCAGTCAACTTGGGTTTTCTTTCCAATCAACAGAAATGACATAACCAGGAACATTTAGCAATTTTAGCATTTTTAGCATTTAGCAATTTTAGCATTATCCTCATGCTAAAATAGCTGTTTAAAAAAGGAGAGGTGCCATTTTTTCTTCATGGAGATCTGTTTTTTTCCACTGGTTTTATAAGGATGGTCTGGCATGACTGACCTATCATGAACCAGGCTTTTAGACACATAAACTAAAGTTAAGTTAATCCCACATTCAGTCTACACTTATAGAATAACTCAAGAATCTTTTTTTTTTTGTCACAAACAAAAAAATAAATAAATATATTCATGTACAGCCAGAAGGTTGGGGAGCTATGGCTGCTTTGTAAGAAATGATTATATATTTCATCTGTAATAAACAACAGGCAAAGGTTTCATTCTGCTGCCTGATAAATAAAAGAGGGTCAATCCACATGTCAATAGAGAAAGTGTTAGAAATCTAACTAATAGATGAAAATATCAGAAAAGTTGTTTTCAAGTGTTGCCTTATTATATTCTATTAGCATAACATTATGGCAGTGACAACTTTTGAAGTCTAGATCCTGCCATTGAGAGTTCTCATTGCTTGTTTCATTTTACTTGCTTGCATTCTTTATTCCCATTACAAAAGTCACGCTGTTTACATTCATGCAACGTACACCCACTGCTACTTTCAGTCACAATAAAAATCAAGCAGCTTCCTCAACAAACCATCAAATAATTTTGAAATACCTTTCAGAATTTTATTCCAAAGGGAAGAATAAAGCATATGAGTTGTTTCCTTTAAAACTGAAGAAATGCCTAGGGAATGCTGAGTCATCTCTGTGAAATCTGTCATTCACTTCTGCACTTGTAGAAGTCTACCAGAACTACTAGAGGACAGAAATGGAAAAAGTAGGAAGGGAGTTATTTTCCTCTCTGCAAACATACGTACTGAAAGTATCATAAAATGTTTTGTCGTGATCTTCACACCAGGATGGACAAATGTCAATAAAACATTCAGTGGTTTTGTGTGTGCATGCACAAATGCACAAATTGATTCTAATATTTGTCCTGATGCAACCTCTCAGTATAAATAAGTAATAAAAAAGAAAAACTGTAACCATAAATATTTGAATGGTTAAGACATTTTAAAATTTTGATATATAAGATTATGAAAAGAAATTAACCAATATTTCTTCTGTCAAAATAATTTAACTTGATCCAGACATGGAAGACAACAGTGAATTTCTAGTCTGATGCTTACTAAGAAGAAACCTAATAAATCTTTACATATAGAAGTGCTAAAGTGGTGTGAAGTTTAAAGAAGATACAGGAAATTTTGTAACTCTGAAAAAAATTAATTTGTTCTAAGAAAAATTCAATAAAAATATATAAAAGTATTAATTTAGCTTATTTTTTACATCTAATTACATGGATTTATATTAGTAATGCATTTTAATGGATTTATATTAGTAATGTATTTTAACGGAACTGTAGCTCACATCTGTTATTCTTGATAAGCCATACTGAGTCCATGCTGCAGCATATTAAAATGAATACAGTAACCTCAGCATATTAAAATAAGCTAGCACAGTAACCCATCTGCAGTACAGGACCATTTGATAGATAGAAAACAGGTAAGTAAGTCTTGTTCCCAAGACCTAAAGCACACAAGTAACAAAGGAAAAATGACATGTCATGAGAAAAAATAAAAATTTCATTTATATATTTATTTATTCATTTATTTCATATCAGCAGTAAGGATCAATTATATGATGGATTGAAGAAGTCATGGCAGCACTTGGTCCAGAGAAACCACATGGTGAACAGGAAAAGTGAACTGTTTATTGCTGTAATGAGCTCTAAGGAGTTAAGAATTTTGCCAAATAATAATTAAAGTTTCTCGGTTTTATAAGAGTGGCAATTCAAATTGTGCAAAATAAACTAAGGAATTAGAATCCTTGATATTATATCAAATCTATCAAGAGATTAAATATTTTTATATACATTAAATTAAAGCTAATAAAGATAATTTCATGTGTAAGGAAAAGAGAAAACTATACAATGAGTTATTATTGACTCCTAATGTTCATTTGTACAGTCATTTCATGCTAAATACCTGTTTTCTTACAGTTTTGCTATGAAAAAGGATATTCAAATTAAAAAGAAAAAAAGGAAGCAAAAGGAAAGAAATGGGGAAAAGAATAAGAAAAAATACAACTTTTGCTAGATTCAACATAAAAGATCGTCTTCTACATATAAGGGAGAAAAAATTGTGGTTTATAATTGAAAGTTTGGTCAGGAATTGTGAAATAGGGATGAGAAAATGATATTTTACTCTTTCATGCAAATTGACTTCATACATTGAAGTGAAATCTAGCTAAATGACTTTGTGTTAAGGATGTTGTTTTCTGTGCTCTAGCATACCTCAGAAAAGTATCTATCACTATTATAAAACAGTACAATGCAGAAGGATTTCTTCCCCTGTGAAAGGCTCCAAAAAGAATTCCCAGAGTGTATTGTATGATAGCATTATTTGTTATTCTTTTTTATATATGTGCATCTGGTTATATACAGTCAAACTGGGCTATAGTCCCCACCACAGACTTCCTTCACCCTTATCCTAAACATGAATAACCTAAGTTCAAGTAATGAAAACTAAACACTGCAAGAAAGACATGTACAGCTCCTGAAGACAAAATGTAGGGTTTGCATAAGTTGCTAACTAAAAACCCCTATTCAGTTAGCAATGCCAGTATCTTCGTGTTTCTACTGTTTGACACAATGATGGATTATTTATTTACTGAACAGCACTGGTGGCCAGAAAATCTGATTTTCATGCATGAAATCCATGAAACCTCAGCCACTGAACAGCTTCTTTTACACATGGCAAAGGTCACCTATCAAGGGATTTTCTCACGTTTTGTGTGATTGGTCATGCCTCATTTCCTTTAAGAAAATATGATTTCCCCAAAGTGTGTGCATTTTAAGAGACTCTCAAAGACTGAGAAAGTTATTTCCTCTTTGTTTGTGATAAGCACAAAATATAGAGACTAACCTACAGGGAACGACAAGCAACTGTTTGTAGCTGGAAACCATATTTAATCCTATCATTAAGGAAAATCTCAGAGCATACTAAGAACAAAAAGAGTGCAAAACTAGACACTTAACCTTGTCACTTAACCTTTCAAACTTGCAAATATTTAAAGAAAATGTTCAGTATATCTGATAAGTGATTCCCCTGTCACGTGAAAGTACTACCTGTTCATACTAAGAGCTTCTACTTTTTTAACCACTGTGAGGTCAAAACAAATGAAGTGATGCTGGATTTTTATGGAGGTTTTACTTCCATGTTCTAATTGTTTGCAGGAACTGAATATTGCAGCTTATATTATCCATGGTTGGTGCACTACTGTTGGAAGGTGGCATTGCAACACATCTTCCTTTTGAGTTTTATCCAGAGCCAGGCCTGGCTGTTGTTGTTGTGTGCAGGTATAAAGGGCCTGTCACAAAGGAGCTCTGCTGGCAGTTGTGGTCCTAAGATACCATGGTGACAAATAACTGTGTAAAAATATGAAAAATACAGAAGAATCAACTGAAGTGGTTGGATTTTTTGGTTTGTTTTTTTTTGGGGGGGGGGGGGGGGGCGGGGGGTGTTGTTTGTTTTTGTTGTTGTTGTGGGCTTTTTTGTAGGTTTTTTTGGTTTTGTTTTGGGCTTGGTTTTTTTTTACTCATAGAGGTCATAGGCCCTTCTTTTCAGACACTGAATTTTAGGATGCTGATGAATGTTGACTAATAAATGGAGAATATTCTGCAAGACCTTTTAGATTTTCTGTCGTTTCTGGCAAAGTCTGCACATCTGCCTCTGACAATCTATGCCTTTCATCTAAGGAGTGATTCCCCATTTTCTGATTTCTTTTTTCCTTTTATTTTAAAACCATTGAAATCAATAACCTCTTGCACTGCTAGTGCATTTTATTATATTATATAGTGAGTCATCATCAGAAAAATTTCTTACTGCTCTTTCTACATCTGACTTATAGTGCAATAATGGCAGCCAAGTCTAACACGAAGAATGCACAGCAAGAGGACATAATGTCAAAAACAAAACATTCTCATCTTAACTGAAAAAGTGTGATCTGTTCAAAGAGAAATCCCGTGACTTCTAACTTGTGCTGTCAAAATATAATTCCCTGCACATCAGAGAGGACCAAATAAATAGAAAAACAAAAAATGAAAAAGTTCATGCTTAATGGCTATTTAATGATCAGTTAATAAAGAGAATATTTAAATCCTAAGATATTTTTAGTAAGTTTTAATATGTCAGTGGCAACATGCATTGTTTATTTGGCTTTATTATTTACAAAGGTTTATAACCTCCGTCATATCTTTGGCTTGCAGTGTTGATTGAGTCTTTTGGCATCTTTTTGCCAGAAAGGTGGTGATGAATTATTTTGACCATTCAAAAGTAAAAAAAAAAAAAAGGAAAAAACAAACAAGCAAAAAACCCCAATCAAGGAATAGAAAGGCTTAAAATACAGTGATAGTAAAATAAATACTATACCTTAACAACATTGAAAAGGAAGGTGATAATGTAAAAATGTTTAAAATAGATGGGATCAAAAATGTATTTAAAAATGCAAATTGACTCACAAAGCTAAATGAGAGAGATCATCACAGAAATTTTTCTGTGCTAGCTGAAACAGGTAAAAAGCTGCTATTAACATAAGTCTGTAATCAGTACAAAAGGAAAAGTATGAATAATTACTTTTGAAATTTAAGAAAAGGAAAGATTTAAGCTTCATGTCTGAAGAAAAAGTGGGAGCAAATAAAATGTTAATAGTGTTTGGTATTGAAATACAGAATATTTTTGCATGGTAGGTCTTGAAAATTGAAAATCTTGAGACATTTAATACAAGAATGGACAATAGATGATTGAAACATACTGAAGATTGCATTCAAAGTTGAGTAGAGAGATGGTGTCAAAAACCTCTTATCTGTCTTCTCTATCTTACTGCTTTACCTCTTTCAATAATAAAAAATAGTCTGTAGTATTTCATCCCAAAGATCATAACAGGCAAAATACAGTGCTTACAGAGGAATTTATGTATCTGTCTCTTTTTCCTCTGGGGCAGAACTCCATGTCAGCGTTACACCACAGCACCTTCTAAGTGCTAGGTTGTCTTCATCAATGTCGATCTCATGATACATGGGATCAGATGCTGTGCATGGGCTACCAATGCTAATGCTGATGCTATCTGTGAAAGGGGGAGGTGGATGCCTCTCTGTTATGTTAATTTTGCCAGCTCAAACTTGGCTGCTGCTCCAGCTGCCTCTGCTATTTATGGAAAGCAAGTTTGTGTTAATAAACCTCTTGCGTCGTTACAAATTGCTGGGATAAGTACGACTGTTAGTGCTCTGATTTGTCTTGGGGAGCTAGAAGGAACTTTACGTGTGGGTTGTCAGAATAAATCAAAACAGTGTAAAGACTGTTTTGTTTGTTCATTACTCTCTAGATAATATTCTTCCTGTAAGCACATGGTTTAATGGGATAAGACTTGTATAAAATAACCAGGAAAATTTGCCAAAGAGTCTTAGATTTTGTAGAGAAATCCTTCTTTTTTTCCTTTTTTTTTCCCCCCTCCTCTGACCTTCTGAAATCTGAAGTTAATACCTGAAACAGGATGGTATGTCTTCAATCTGAAATAACCTGCTGCTAATTTGCATCCAGGTTTATATTTACCTCTTATACTTCTAGACTGCATGCAATGAGGTTATTTACAGAGTGGTCCTGTCTTCCATTCTTCATTCTTAAATATATTAAGAAAGGAAAAATTACAAATTCATATTTCAGGGTTTTTTTTAAAGGTTCTCAGAATTTTCCCCACAGAAAAATTTAATGAAAATACCTCTCTCCCACCCCCATATTGTACTACAACACAAGTAGTAGAAATGCTCTGTTTCTGTGCAAGACAAACAATGTTTGGTCAAAATAGGTGAGCTTTTAGTTATTTTTTAAAGAAAAGGTAATTTTCCATTTAATGAAAACATAATATTTAATGATTAATGCATCATTTAGTTTAGCCATAGACAACAGTTGCAAGAGTGCTTGCCAATCAAAATAATGCAAACATGGTGGCCTTACTTTTTCTGACAAACAGAAATTTACTACAGCTGTAAATCAGTTGCATTTAAGGCCATTTATTTTTCAATTTTTTCATCACTAAAAGAAACATTAGTAATTGTTTTGGTGACAAAACTACGTTCCAGAGAAAGACAGGGAAAGAAAAAAAACAACCCACAATCGCCATAGAATCAATTCTTTAAGGAATTTGGAAAATAACAAGTAATCATTGCTTATTATAGTTTTTGACAGCTTAAGTATAAAAAAATCAATTACCATGAAACTACTATCCAGATTAATGTTGAAAATAAACCTGCTTCTTAGGTACCTGATAACACAGCATTGATTTTTATTGTTTGAGGGAGGCTGGCTATATTTAATTTCTTTTATTGATTTCTTTTTCCTTAAGTCCTATATTCAATGCGTATGAGATACAATGCAATTTCTTATAGCAAAATAATGCCAGGTACCAAGCCTGTGAATTAATTTTACATGAGTGAAAGCAATGCTTAGTAATTCGCTGAGTATTTGAGAGCAAAACTAGTAATTTTCCTCTTTAGTATTTATAAATATCAAAAGGTCTTGAAGCTGGCATGGTGGTGTGGGCTCAAATGAGAAAACCTCTCAGTAATTTCTAATATCTTGACACTGCAGCACCTAATGTCTTATGTCCTATGCCTCATGCACTTTGAATGACAGTGGTGATTGAAGGATTCTGGAAACTAGACAAGAAATATAATCAGCAAGATTTCTAGTTGGCTTTTGATACTGTAAGCTCCAAGTTTGAATGTATTTTTTAAACAGAAGTGAGCGCATGATTTAAAACCACACACAAACATGGCAATTTAAAATAAATAAAAGCATATTGTTTGGAATTTAAAGTGGTTCCAGTCTTTCTTCCAACTAATAAATAACTAAAAACAAATAATAATCATGAGCTTCTGTGTAGAATTTCAATAATTTCTGTTCAGAAAGCAGTGTCATTTTGATAAAAGGAATGCAAAGGTATTTATTTCCTTCAAGTGAATGTAAAATAGCAAATGCAACGATTCAGAAAGATAGAATGAAAAGTTTGGAGAAGTATTTCAGTTTCACTGAAATGTTGCTTGTTGTGTCATGCTATATAGTTTTACAGCAGAAGCTCTTCTTGTCTAAATATGCTAGATAAGGTTGGTGCCCGTCAGAGAGATTGCCTGTTATGTGAAGATAACTGAGCGGAAGAGTTTCTCTGCAGCAAAGCACTACAGTGTTTAGCCTTGGAGATGATGGTGACATCTGAAAGTGGGTAAGCAAAACCCCACACACCAAGATGCTGTCATGCTCAAAGCCAGTTTATTGCAGCAGGTGAAGATCATACTCCATCTGATTCAAAACAAAGTAAACAAAGCCTGCCCAGCTTACCCTGAGAAGCTTACAGAAGTTAATAAAGATGTCATGGCTGTACCTGGAAAGACTGGATTGTTCATGAACCTTTAGCTACTTGCCCTGGTGGCTTTACCTGTGTGAAGTGGAGCAGTGGGTGGCAGTGTTACGCTGCTGTTTCCTAGGCAGAGAAGCTATTTGAAAAAGGGGAATGAGAAGGAATGTATCTAAATTAAGTTTGAGAAGTCCATTCTTTACTGATCATTTGATCAGAGGTGCCATAATAAAACCAAATCATTTGATTTCTCCTAGAGTCTCTTCTTTCATTATAACCTGAGTGACAAAATGCAGTCAGTTGCAGGAGTTTTATTGGACAAAAAAAGAGGATATTGATTTGAAAGGAGTTGTTTGGGGTGGTTTTTTTTGTTTGTTTGTTTATTCTTAATTTTGTTTAATTGGTGCACATATTTAATAGTCATGACTAATTATCATCACTTTTTATAGTGATAATACCTACCAAGTTTCCACGGGGAAGTAAGAATAGTTATATTCAGTCCTGTATAAAATGTATCTACTTACTGTCTTTATACAGTACTTGAAATTTTTCATAGGACAATTTGTCTAGGACAGGTTTTTTGTAGGTTGGTCAAAAAACATGAACAAAAATAGCATAATATAGCGAGAAATTATGCCTTTATGGGAAAAGGTTGAGATGAAAGATGATATTTGGGCTGTTTAGGTATCTGGGTGCCTAAGTTATGAGGCTGATTTCCTTACCTTTGCCTAAAACTGAATTAATTTCGCCAGAGAGCGATTAAGAGATGGAGTAAAATTCCACCTCTGGAGGAGCTTGTTTGTTTCACTTGTTCTCTCAAGGTATAGAGACAGGTCAGCATCCTAAAATCAACAACAAAAATTAGAGAGCAAAATACAGGGATTTACAGAGTCCTGTGATGCAATATTTTGTGCAGCAAACCCACAATGGAAACAATATTTTATATGAATTGATAACTGCAAATACACGGCTGTGCCATTAAGGCTCACCTGTATTGCCAGAGTTCATCCCTGTCCATCACCAACACTAAACCTGCAAGTTCCAATTGCTGTTTAACTTCTTACATTGGAAAGCTGATTTGGATACCATTAAGACACCTCAAATCTGATCCAAAAATGTGTCACTTTACTGGATTTTTTCACATTCAGTTCTGCTCTGGATACTAAGAATCTGTTTTCTGATGTAGCTAGGTGGGTGTGTAAAACAGATCAAACTTACTTTACTGACTGAAACCCACTCCACGTTCATTTTATTCAACACTTCTCAAAATTTTGAGAAGATGAAATATTTTTGACTTTAGCATATAATGTTTTTACCCTTATGGTGTTTCAAGAAATACTGGGTGAATCCATCAAAACAATATTCCTTCAAAGTCTCCTCAAGGAGCATTAGTAAGTTGTTTAGTCCTCTATATTTGGTGTCCAAGTACAAATATACTTCATAGGAAACAGTAGCTTTAGAAAAACAGAACCAAGTTAGTAAATTTGCTGGGCTTTTTTTCTCCTCCTGCCTGAATAGCTATTTGTCAGGAGAAAATGTAAAACAAAAAAAATGTAACACAGAGTTCAGACAAAAAGCTTCATTGTTACAGACATCTCAAAATCAGTATTTGTTCATTGTAAAGATATTAAATTTCCTACTTAGGCAGTGCCTGTAGTGCATTGAAATTGAAAAGTAAGGTGTGCTTTTGCTCTCTGGCATCTAGACAGAGTCGAATGCTCTGTAGGGGCAGACATGAGCATTATTCTTTACACCACCTCCAGGTCCTTATGCAGGGGAAAATACACATAGGCTATAAAGACAGTCACAGCACTAGGTCCTAACACCTGGGCATTCAGGTCCTGCAGTGTGCATCAGCATCCCTCTGACACAGGACTAGGAATTCACTTAGTGTTTTGTCTTCTATTCTGGAAGTACAATACATGTTTACACTGTTACATTCTTTTTTTCACGTAGAATCATAGAATGGTTTTAGGTTGGAAGGGACCATCAGGATCACCTAGTTGCAACCCCCTTGCCATGGTCAGGAACACCTTCTGCTAGACCACTTTGCTCAAAGCCTTATCCAACCTGCCCTTAAATATTTACAAGACTGAGGCATCCATGACTTCTCTGGGCAACTTGTACCTGTGCCTCACCATTTTCATAGTGAAGTGAAAAACATCTAAACCTACCCTATTTAAGCTTAAAACCATTCCCCCTTGTCCTATAACTACATGACTTGTAAAAAACCATTCTCCAGCTTCCTTGTAGGATGTCTGCAAGTACTGGAAGGTGCTCTAAGGTCTCCATGCAGCCTTCTCTTCTCCAAGCTGTACAACCACAGCTCTCAGACTATCATCATAGGACCCCAACTTTCAGGGACTATTTTCATAGGAAGGGTGCTCCAGCCCTAACTGGAAGCAAATTTGGCTTGATCAGGTAAAATCATCCATAAATGTCTTAAATTATAATCTAAAAATGGGAGTTGGGGAGTGGAAGGGTGGGGATGTTCCATTTTTTTTAATTACAAATTTCTAACAAATACAACTTCTTGTTTACCAGTTATCTTTTCTGTGATGTGATTTTTTTATCAGTTAATTATTACTATTATTATTCTTTAGATAGTGCTCAAGAGATACCAGTCAAAACCTGGAACCACATCATTTTATACAGTCTCTACCCATGCAATGAAAAAGAATAATTTCCATCCTATAGCTCTGACTAGCCATGATAAGACAGAACTAATTGTTATGACCAAGAGAAAAAGAAAGAAAAATGAAAAAAAACCTGTTTTATTCATAGCAAACATTTATTAAACAAAGATTATTGTTAGCATCTTTTTAAATTATATTCTATATTCTAGATGAAAGCAAATCAGCAATCATGCAAGAAATGTCCTTAAATCTATTATTGTTACAAGCAACTTGCTTACAGAATGTTTTGCGAGAAATCAGCCTGTTAGTAATTTTCATAAAGTCATGGAAAAGAAACTAAATAAATGTTTGGTGAAAATCCACCTACTTAAAAGAAACTAAAGAAATGTTTGGTGAAAATCCACCTACTTAAGCTGCAGTCTGTGGTTTCTGTGTCTACAGTTCTGTTTCTGGGGCTGGGAGAGACAATTTGCTGCTGGCAAAATATTGGAATTTTTAATTGAAATGATTTTGCATTAACATTTTCTGCTTTTGTCTAAGGGAAATGCAGAATAGCAGATGTGGTGTGGAAGGATTTTTAGCTTAGGGACAACTTAACACAGAATTATGGGGAGAATTCCTGCCCCACTGTAGTTACTCACTAAACCCTCATTTGAGTTAATTCAAATCTCTGTTGCACCCACAACGATAAAAATAATATAAAAGTAAAGGCTCCTCACTGAAGCATAACAAAGGCCATCTATAGCAGTGACACTTAACAAGAAAATGTGCTAGGCTATGTAAAGGCAAGTATATCCTTTTTCACATTAAACAGGTAAAGTTGACCTCAGTTAGGGTTCAGACAATTATAAAATAGATCTCATGTACTCAATTACTTCCCTGCTAGACTTTCCATACTCCTTGAAAGTGCACCCCATATTTCATACCTTTCTCCTTAATCCCTATCACCCAAAGCCTTTCCCATACCAGTTGCTCCTCCACAGTCTGGAAGCAGGAGCAGCCAATGTCCTAAGCAAAGCAATACTGGACTTTAAACTCACCCAGGGAATGTTTCACCACTCGATTATCAAGGCTACAAGCATTCCTAGCATTCCTGGAAAGGATCAAGAAATGTACAAGTGCTGTGTGTTCCCAGACCTCACCAACAGCCCTCAGTCACCCTGCTCCTTATACATTTTTTCTTGTGGACAGATAATGTTTGGGTTTGTTTGGTTTTATTGTTGCTTGGTTTTGGTTAGGAGTGTTGGGGTTTTTTTGGGGTTTTGGTGGTTTTTTTGGTTTATTTTTGTCTGGGTTGGATTGTGGTGGTAGTGGTTTTGGTGCTTTGTTTCTGTTTTCGATTTTTTTTTTTCTGTGCCCTGAGAGTATTTTTTTAGTAATTTTAAGCTAAATTCTTAGAACTACTAGCTAAGTATTTTGGAGAGAATACTTAGAGCATAACAGCTATGGTATTTCTCCTGGTGGGCAGCAATGGAAGTTATTATGATGATTTTGGTTATCCCTCTTCTTTTTTGATTACTTTTTTAATTAAAAAAAGCATGTAAAAGATAATTTTTCAGCATATTTATTAGAACTTCTATGCAAATGTTTCATCAAAGATAATAGAAAATGTGATTGTCACTCATAAGACTTACTTCTTCACAGGTTTGTTAAGCAAGAAAGAAATCCTCCTTTTTTGCTGACTTAGACATTTTTGGCCAAGCAAAATAGTTGGTTGGAAAGCTCCACAAATTGTGAATATAGTGACATAATTTCCGGGTAAAACAATTCTTTAGAGTTTTACTTGCATACACCTAGTGAGGGAACAGTTTCTCTATTTTTTTTTTTGCTTTCTTTGTTTTTCTTTTCATTAATTAAAAACAGAGTTTATAGCAAATGTCATCTCCTTTTTTTTTTTTTTTTTAATTACCTGTTCTCCCAAATGTCTTTTTTTTTTTTTTTTCAGTTCAGTAAGGAACAAGTGTTTTAGCCTATAATTCTGAGCTGAAAAGGACAGCTGGCATAGTTCTGGAGACAAGCATCTGAAACCTGATTTCCTGTCACAGAAATTAGGCCAGATTCTACCTTTAAATAAATTAGCATGGTTGCATAGAATTGAAGGAATAGGTCCATAATAACTTTTTCAATTGAGAATATCATTAAAACACAGGTATGAAGGACGCATTGCTAACAGGGCTAATACTTGAAGGATGAAAAAATGAAATCCTTACCTAGGAAGATTAATCAGAATTGCTTTATGCCTTACTCAGATCTGTAGGGCAACAGTGATTTTAAACAGCTGAAGTTTTTATCCAAACAAATGGAGTTATTCCAAATTCAGTGAATACAAATTGTTTATATTTTTATATATTTATTCTTTTTCTGACTTATTTATTTATTTACTAATGTGTGTAACTGTTCACAAATATTTGGCTGGCACCTACTTAGGAAAAAGATGGGATAATTCCATGACTACTGATTTAATCAGAATGGATGGTCTGTGAATTTCCCTGCTTCAGGTTTCTTGTGTAGTCTCAGGTAAATCACATTATTTATGTCACAATACAGGAGAAGGTAATTTTGTATCACAGAAAAAAGTGGTTTTTATAGAATGAGGGGAATGAAAGGTCATCAACATCATAACAGAAACCTGAGTTACTCTGTGAAAGGGAATATAGCCCAGTCTGCAGGAAAAATTGCAGTTTATTTTAAGAAATATTGCAACATTTTTGTAGAGCTAATGCAGTTTTGACCATCATGTTCCCACCTGTCCTCATCCTGCCCCAAACCATCTCACGTTATTCCACTAGGGCTTAATTTCAATTGTGTCCATTGTACAGCCAAAAAAATATTAAGTAATAGAAAATAAAGTAAATATAGTGGACTTTAAATCATCAGCTCCACACTGATTACTATGTGTGTGTGTGGAGAAGGGAGAAGAGGTGGATATGTGGAGTGGAGTAGAATGGAATGGAAAATGAAAAGACTAAATGAAAATAAATCCATGTACTTCCTCCATCCTAATGGTAATGGGCAGCTTTCACATACAATAGAAATACAATGTGATAATTTCCAGAATTCTTTATGCTACACTGCAAAAGAGGAAAATTTTAACTGCAATCTATTTTATTATAGCTTCAGATTAAATAAAAAAATTATTTGAGGTAATATTTCCTTTCTCTTGGGTTTCATCATACACAAAAACCACAGAAAACCACCTTCATTCCATCAAGACACTCATACCTTTAAGAAGTGTACAATTTATTGTTATGTTAGAAAGGACAAATTTTTTGTTAAATTCTTAAGAAAAAGTGGTTGAGTTTGGTTGGTTGGGATTTTTTTCTACTCTAGAAAATTATTTCTTTTTCAATCATGAACTGTCAGTATTTCATATCTGAAAATTTTGATAAATTTATCAAAACAGTCTAACATTAATGGTGCCTTTTCCAAGTGCTGAAATTTTCAGATGTAAAATGCGTAAAATATCTTCTCTAATTAGAGTCTAGTGTAATATGCAAAAACCCAAAACCAAAAAGAGGACACAAAACCCCCAAACCCCAAACCAAAAAAGCATGGACCTACCTTTGTATTATTTTTAATTAATTAATTTTATTTTAACATCACTAGGAACACCTATCTCACTGCACTTTTTTAAAAAAAATTTGATTGCTGTTGGCAGTTAAGGCCATTTGGGCAAGATGGATAACAAATCTGACTTATTTTAGGCTCAATGGATTCATTTTTCTAAATAGTGAGGTTGCCATTGCATTTTCTTGGTAGTGAAAAGATAACCATGACTCCAACCTGGTTTGTAAAAGAATTTCATGGAAGACAGATAGGAAGTAGTTTTCAGATATTTGTATAATTAATTTAAGATGCCTCTTTTTGAGATTATGGTGTATCTGAAAAAATTTGCACTAGATTTCTGTCACACCCATAAAGATAAGAAACAGAACTGTGCTAATTCTTTGTTTGGTTATACCATTTTAATGTCTGAGAAATTTTGATGTTTGTGGAACCTTCATAACATTAGATGGATGTCAGTGGACCAGATCTTCAGTTATTATTAGGATAGCTATGAAGGGTTATTGGCTCTAAAACTTTCTTTTTTCCTCTTAATCTTTACCTCCCCAAGACTGTGGAGGCAAAGGGCACTCATAGGAGGCACAGAGCATACACCAGGATCTCCCATCTGAAGGCTTTGATCAGCATAGAAATAGTTCTTGACTCTAAAAATTGGATTGCATTAGTATTAATATTCAACAGTGTGATAAATGAAAATAAATTTGCATTCATTACATGCCTCAGACCAAATGAGACATTGCTGATAAAACCAAATACATTCACTTCATTGTTTGAAGGTTACCTTTGCAACTATAAAGGTTATAGTTTGTGTTTGTTTAATGGAAGATCAAATACTGCAATATGAGATGACAGACATGCTGGGAAAATCTCATGACTCAGAACTGGGGCAAAACCCAATAAACATAGCTTGTCATGAAAAACAAAATAGGAAAACAGGAAGATATATATTTTTCCCTTTTATTGGAATATATTTATAACTTGATGACATTTCATAAGTGACGCTATAATGAGACCTTTGAAAAGTGAATTCATTGCCAAAATAACTAATAGCAATTCTGGCATTCAAATTTAAAAATGAGGTTTATAGGTCTGCATTTATGGGTCATTACAGACTTGAATTCAGGCTTTTTTATCTCAAGTTTGTTTCCTGACCATAAGGCAAATAGTAATTGGAGACTTCTCCTCCCTCTTTCTCATTTTTGAACAAAACTTTTAATGAAAACTAAAGAAAGATTCTCAAGAAAATGCAGTAACTGAAATCTATGTATTTCGATGCAAGTTTTATTTTGAATAAATCAACATTTTTCGTTAATATGTCTTTTGTCTGAATACTCCTGAATAGCATTAAGTCTGAGGTTTCTTGCCCCTAGTCACATAGAGAAATGAAGGATGCTGTTTATCCATCTATCCTTCCTTTTTTTCACTTCAAACAATGTTTCTCTTGCATGTTATGCCTTACATTTGATGGGAAGAGGGAATACCCACTTTTACATTCTGACAAGAAAAACTGTTGCAATTCAAGAAGTGATGTTATTTCTCAATGATGAAATCATTAGACATGAAAATAAAAGAAAAAAAAAGGAGCTTCTAGTGTTTGAATAAGCAGAAGGCCAGGTTTCTTGCAGAAAAAAAAAAACCCTTTATTTTAACTGTGACTACTGAAAGCTTTGTAGTATGCTTTTATCAATAACTGACATCTGTGCAGAACTGTCCTGTATGACACTGGTGTTCCACATCTGACATACAAGCAGCTTTTAAGTAGGAATGAAATGAGATCTGGTTCAAAAATCCCCTAAGGATAGTCTATAGGAAGAAAAATCCCTGTAGCCATATTTCCAAATCATTGCTCTAGGCAACCAATTCCAAACAGAAAGATAAGAACCAAACCAAAACAGCAGAAACAAAAAGTATGTAGTTTTCTGACTGCAGAAGTATTTTCAACCTGATCTCACTTCAAGTCTGTACATCGCCAGTTCGAAATCCATAGCTGCCAGAAAAGCTTTCAAAATATTTATAAATGTAGAAATTTTTCATCTTGGAGCAATTATACACACTGAATCATGATGATTAAACATAATAAGTAACCTTTATAAGATTTGCTGATTTTTTTTAAGCAAGTAACCACAGCTGAGATGGAAAAAGGGAAGTAGGAGACCATATGGTTGGAGACTTAGACCATCATTCACTGGAAATAATTTTTTATGTCAGTGACCTGAAATGTTCCATTACTTTGAGGAACAGAAGAAACACCTTCACCCAGCACTTGACTCAGGGGTTCCACTTTCTCTTAGTCTCAGATGTTTTGTCTAAGATTGCACACAGAACTCAGTCACAGAAAATGCCACCTTGTTCTCCTAAATACTAATTTTGTGTTTAATGTTTCTGAGGCCCAAAGTTATCTCATGAGCCTTAGCAGTAGAGTGAGCAGAATAAAAAAGGGCAAGAGGTGCAGCTATTGTTTTGTGTACCACCGAAGGAAGATCAGCTTGGCAGTGGGTACATGATCTGACTCACTGGGCTGAGTGTTAACAAAGCCAGACTGGGGCAATTATTAAGGTCCCCTGGAACTGGGACCTGTAATTTTGGGTTTTGGCACTTAGCACTGCAGCTTATGTAAAAGACGTAAAGAAAAAATACCTATATTTAAGATAATGCAGAAAAGGAGCTATGTTTTTAGAACTGTGCATTTCTCTTTATTAAGACATCACATTTTCAATCTCCTAATCAAAACAATGTAAAGAGGCTTGAAATCATTTTATCCTACTAAGCCGAGAGCTCTGCTCAATTATCATCGTAAAAAGGAATAGCTTTTGTTCTGCATCTCACTGCAATTGGTTTTCAATAATTACCTCTATGTCTTTTCACCTATCAAGTTTACAGAAAAGATCATAGAGTATGTAAAGTTTACATTAAAAAAAGTTCAATAACTTATTACCTGAAGATAAAAATTTAGCCTTATGTTCACTGCATATATTATGGCTTTTGTGGCTTCTTTTCTTTTTGAATGACACGGTCAATGGTTCATCACATTTGCACCTCAGAGGCAATTGTTACCCACTCATGTGTGAAAATAGCAGAGTCTATTTAGATTAAATTGCTCGAGATCCTTACGGATTGGTAAGAGACAAATCACAACATTTTGCTTCAAAGAAGATTGCTGTTGCCTTTCACATCATGCATTCAGGGCAAAATTTTAAGTACTATGCAAAAGCATTTTCAGGAACACAGAGAGAATTCAAAATTCATTCTGTTCCTTCTGCTCAAGGAAGATAGTGTACTTTAGAAAAAAGGAAGAAAGAAATGACAACAAACTGTGTTAGTTACTTGTGTTATTTAAGACCTCCTACATGATAGAAAAAGTGCAAAAATACAGGAAAGCCTCTAGAGGAAAAATTCATATCAAGAAAAGAAGTGCTATTTTTCTTACAAATACAATATGTGCAATAAATATAGAAGTGCACATTAAATATTTTAAAATCACCAATTCACTTGAAAACCACATGTAAAAAGTAGGACATCATATTTAAAAATATCTTCCTTTAAAGTATTGAATAAATTGAACAGTTTAGGCCATTTTCTATACAAGATGATTTCAATTTTCAAACTGCAGTACAGCATACCTATCTTTAATTTGAGTCATTGCTTCAATCAGCTTGCAATTGACTGAGATAATAGTGTAAGTGAAGGTGGTCTGCACTCAATAGAAATATGACTATAAATGTAATCAGTATAAACATTATAAACAATATAATTAATATAAATATCTATCCAAAATTACATTTTAAATATTTTCCCATCTTGAGCATAGGAAACATATTTCTTCAGACAAATCTGTCTTTGAAGACAGGCTGTTCTCATTATCTTTGTTGCCTGATATTACACCAAATTTATTGAAGTAACATTAAGATGAGGTGCTACTAAAAATACTACATGATAAATTTTATATTTAACAGTATTTTTCCCAGTGGTGAAATTATAGATCTAGGGCAACATAAATGAGGAAAGAGATAAGAAAATCCTGTGAAGTAACATGAAAACAAGGAGCTCTCAATTCTGAGATTACTGAGGTATGCATGATAGCCAAGTTATGAATATTTGAGGCTATAAGTAAAAGTAGATTCACATAAAATATACTCAGCATTTATGTTCAGCATACAGTGAAAGAAATTACAGTAAATTAATCATAACAAAATAATAAAACCTGTTCTGTTTAACTGTGCATTTTAAAACTAGAGACAAAATCCTGGAGCAGTGAAATTGATATTGAAACTTTTTTCTTCATCTTGGAGTATGATCTGAATTTCTTTCTAACAACACAGTAGTAGGACAAGTACCAGTACCGTAAAATCTCCTTGATCACAAATTTTCATTGGGTAATTATTTCAACAGAGAAGCAAAACATCACTCTTACTTCATTATCATCTCCTCTCATAAGAATTTGGATAGAAAAGCGTCCACTTTAACAAAAATGCATTATTTTGCATATAAGTGTGCAAATAGACAAGCACACCACTGACAGAGACAAGCATTAAGGGCAGGACAGGTCTGCATGCCCATACCTGTGAGCACACAGACACACATGCAAACAACCACAATGTGGCTGATGCTTCAACAGAGCTAGGGGTGGACTGGAAGTGCTGGATGTGAGACTATTCCAGCTCAGTGGCAAGCTAGACCAAAATTTTCTACTGGATTTCAAGGACACATCAACTCAGCACGCCTCCTAAACTTCAAAGGGCACTGCAGGCTGTATGCTGGGTAGTGCTGATGACTCTCTGTACAATACACACAGACAAGATTTCGCAGTTACAGCTCCACAATTGAGAGCTGGTTCCTGGGGATGCTGCACCCCACTTCAGGCCATGCCCTTTTCCATGCCTGCCTCATGGCCAGCAGCACCATTTGTCCTCTGCCTTTGACCTCTGGGAGAACAGCAATCCAGTCCTATTTTCTGCAGGGAGGAACTTCAGGAAAGAAGGGGATTCCCTGCAGTTCTGCATCTCTAAAGTATTCCCACAGAAAGCAGACATGGTTTGGCTATTCGTTTCCATGACATGAAAAGAAGAAAAATGCTGTATAAATATGTAGAAGTTTCTTTAGCTCATGGAGTGTAACTCTATCCCATACGAGGAACAGAGAAAGCTTTCAGAAGAGAAAAAATGAGGAAAATTACTAAGCAGCCTGTGGAAAGCCACACGTTCTTTGGTGTTCAGAATATTTTTTCCTGAATAACTCATTTATTATTTCTCGTGTGTATTCCAAGGAAATATTCACTTGACTATGTAAAGGAATTTGCCTCATTTAAAGATCACAACTAGAGTTTCTTTTAACAATGGTGTCTAATTTGTCTTTCATGTATAGATGAAAATTAATTTACAAAAATAATTGTTGCCTAAACATTTACATAACTGTGACATTTACATAACTGTGACAAAAAATAATATTGTTTAGAAATGTGTTGCTGATCAAGATATATTCATCCTAAGAACCTAGAAAGATAAATATACAAAAGTGCATCTATGTTTATTTTGTGCTAGGATTTTGCATTTACTACTAAACAAATATTTTAAAGGTATCAAACAAATAAAAACAACCAACAGACCTTTCTCTTTCACTCAAATACTTACAGGATTGAGCAGTGATGCATTTAATGGATTTTATTCCAGATTTACAAGAATGTTTTCAAATTCCTGGCTAATTTGTGCCAAACTCTACACCCTGAGATGACCTATCTGTAGACAGGCCGTTGCTCTCCACCTCAGAATGTCAAAAGTGTTTGAATACAATGTTGTTTTCTTATTGCTCACTGCTTTCAGGAATGATGATGCTTTATGCCTAGTAGCCTGGTGGACCACCTAGTCTAGAGACTGGCCTTTGATTCCCATCTAAACTAACAGCTGTGATAACATCAAGATGTGTTAGAAAAAAAGCTAAACACAGCCACGTGTTGAAGATTCAAAATAACTAAAGTTTGATGTTCTCAACAGTTTACAAATTTATAAATGACTTATGCCTGTAGTTAATTCAATCCCTAGTTATATTGAAAATCTTAATCCTAACTTATTCCTCAGTAGAATTTTTTTTTTTTAATAAACAGTCAATGTTCATAAAAGAGAAAAACTAACAAAGAAGAAAAAAAACCACAACAACAACAACCAAATTACAGAGAGTGGGATTCTATTAACTTTGTATAGTTTGCAATTAGAACAATCAATGCATTCAGAAAAAAAGATGTTCTCATCACTAGCATTCCTTGATAAATCTTTTGGGTTGAGTGTGTGTTTTAATATCTAATTAATGTTTGTTTTGAGATTCATGGGACTTTATCTTTTCAAATGAAAATTGATCAGGCTTGAAAATCAAAGGAAATACAGAAAAACACTTTTAAAATTTCTTATAAAAAGACAGATTGTAATCGAACTAGAACCAAGAGTTTCCTCTATTAGTGAGATTACACAAGATTTGAAAAACTGCTGAATAAGTATTACGACTGTGCTTACAAAAATAGAACATTTTTAATTGAGACGAAAAGTTTATTTTAAATATTATCAAAAGGAAGGATTATGAGCTCTATTTGACTATACTGTATGCTGTCAAGTAAATACTCATCTTTCATTAAGAGCAATGAAGAAAATTGTAGCAATAAATAAAAGTACTCTAAAGTTCAGTTCTCCTTTGAAATTGTTGCTTGTTTTATTGATGGTTTATTTCCTCTGTTCTCCAATTTTCATTTTAACCTTACCTCTGTCTTAAAGTCTGCAGAGTTGGAGTCTTCTGGGATAATCAGGCAATGTTAAGTTACATAGATAAATTTGGTACACAGGGATAAGTTTTGTAAAACTTAGTGTCACAATTATGGTTTTAAGTTTTGTATGCTTTTAAGTTTTGTGTTAATAACCTTTATTTACTTTTAAAGTAAATAAAGGTTATGAATAATCTAAGAAAAAGTGTGTAAAAAACATCTTAGGTTTTGACTCATGCTGTTAAAGTACAACTTCCTCACACCAATTCAAATGTGTTGGATGCTGCAAAGGCTTTTAGGGTAATTATCTGTCTTTTGAATTTCCCTCTTCTCCTGAAAATTCTCAATAACTTGAGAATACCTAAGTATGGGTCAATAGTGCATTCTGTGTCTATCTCTGTGATGTGCAGAGAGAATAGTCAGATTATCTTGCTTATCTATAATTGCACTGGTTTGTCTTCTCATGTAGAGAATGGGAACATTTTTTATATACACATTCAAAATTTGAAATTTTGAACTAAATACTGCAAATTCTATACCCTTTCTTTTTTAATTTTACATATGTATATAGATGATGATGATTAGTAAGGTGGCGTAGAGCCAAACTATGTGTAGATTCTTATTTCAGGACCCAAGACAGAATCTACAAAACAAACACTTGTGTAACTTTACTCATTGCAAGCAAGCCCCTGGGATCACTGGCATAACTTGGATTCAGGCCAACATCCTATTATTTTTTCTAGTATATTTATAGTACAGAATATGTAAGTATATTTTTAATATGTTCTGCTAATTCGTTCTGGGTGTATAATTTTAGAGTTGAAATTTGGTATTTTATTTACAAAGGTACAAGAACAGAAACTACAAAAACACAAATTCATAAAATTATAATGATCTACTTTCTGCCCATTACAAAGTAATCTGAAACCTTTTCTTACTGCTAAACCAAATAACTTAATTTACATTAAAGGTTTTCAAAATTTGCCCTTTTCCCCTTTGAAAAAATTTGTCTCTGTATCTTCAGTCATTTCCCACCACTCAGACAGAAAATCCTGACTGTTTAAAAGCAGAAATGTGGACCAATCAATGTTATTTATGCACAGCAAAAGATTAGCAATTTGTTATAGTTTTTATCTTCAGTCATAAGAGTGGAATTTAGGCTTGTGCTCTTGTGGACACTATTATTAGGCAGTATTTGAAAAGGAAATGCACTTCCTGTACACTCCAGAAGATATTCAGTGCTAGTTTTCAACAGAGACTGGAAAAGAATGTTTTGCATTTGTAAGTACTATCACATATTAGTCTGACACAGTGGAAATAAAGACATTATTTCAGTTGTTTTGTTTAGCTGTACACTGGTTGTCATCTCATTTCTGACTCTGTGGAGAACATTGGCTACAGAATCCCAGGCTAACCTAAATCAATCTTAATCTTGTCTGACACAGTGTTTAAGTGAATCCGAATGTACATTTTCCTGTTTCTGCTTGAGAGCTATGGAAACGTCTACAAAGCAGCAAGGAACTGCAACGATCAGCACAGTGCTGCCAAAAACATATTTACAATTTGCTTACGTGATATCTGTTTATGCTGCCTTTGAGATATAGGCCTAGAAGACAGGCAAGTTCTGATATCATCTGTGGGGTTCATTGTCACTCTGCTAGTGACACTTTCTTGAAGATGACAGAAGAGCTTTTTATGTAAGTTACATGAACATGAGATTTTATCAGCTTTTGACAAAGCTCTTCTCTTTTTTTGACCAAAGATGGGGATGAGGAAATAATAAACCTCCAGCTGTGCTTGTGCATACCAACTAAAAGGCAATTTTATTGTTTGGGCACAATGAATAAGTTATTTCTCGAGGCTTTATCTATGTTGCTAAAAACACAGACAGGGAAATCTACCACCCTCAGCTTGAACCTGGCTCAGGGTTCAGAAAGGGTCTTTCCAGGGGCAGAGGAATGGAGAAATTTTGCATGAAAGCTCTGTGGTTTTTTTTAAGTCTACCCTAGAAAGATATTTCGTGTCAGTGAAAAAGATGATGCGCAGAGTTGCAAACAGGGAGTGGCAAAGCTGGTTACAATGGTATCTGTTAATTTTGGGATTGAGGGGACACTTTTGCATGACATATAGTTCTGCAAGAAAGTATTGCTTGAAAAGTACAAATGATGTGGATGTCTCTTGTGAGCCAGATAAGAAAGATTGTTTCCTGAGGGAGTTCCAAGGCAGATGGCATTTGCAAATGAAATGGCAGTGATGACAGAATTTGCACAAGCAGATGTAAGCTTCTTCCAGGGAAACAAGAAGTTGTTGAATGAAGCAGGATCAACATCAACACCTGCTAGAATGGCCATCTGAGGAGATGCTCAGATAGCCATTTTTACATTCTGTCAGCTAGAAGACCACAGTGCTGTTAGTTTCTGCCTTGGAAATCAGGTTGTTTTTTTACTTTTTTTCCCCAAGGGGAGCAGTTCAGTGGAGAAAAAGGAGTGGAAGAAACATATGCAGCAGGAAGTGAACTGGTAAATACAAAACCTCAACTGCTACATGCAATGAGGTATGCAGATCCTACGAAATTCAGGGGTTTCATTACCACTGCTGTGTTTCTGAGATCTTTAGCCACTTTTTCCTGGGGTGCACAGAGGAAGCTGTGGAATCTGATGGTGTGTTTAGATACACTAGTGACACCTTTGATATATGTATGAATGACAGAGATGAACAATTTCAAACTACTGGAATTCAATTTCTTTTTTTTTAATTAACAGCTGCTCTAAATCCATATTACATAATGGAGTCAGCATTAAATTATTTCCATAAGGCAAAATAATTGTAATAGATATTTTGAATAAAATAGCAAGTTTGACTGCAGTTTAATGGATGTCTTAGTGGGAATAAACAGATTTATAGTTCTTAAGTTTGTTTTATCTCCTAAAGAAATATAGAAAAACAAGGATGCAAACAATGAATTTCACCTGTTTACTTAGTTCCAGACAGCACGGTGAGGCAGGAATCCAGAAATATGCAGAAATAAAGTATGATAGTGATTAGGTATATTAGTAATAGTTTTAAAAAAATCATTGAAAGTTTTTGTTATAAGAAAGTGGATGACTTTTATTTGCATCTTGTTTAAAACTGAGTCAAGCTTATGGAAAGATGGTAAAATTTCCAGTTATAAGAATTAAAGAGAGTATCATGGGACAAACCTGTATATCAAATTAATTTATGACTGAAATATTAAAAAATAATATTCTCCAACGTGTTATTAATGAAGGTAGTTTTGTCCATTCTGATTTGTTCATGGAGTAACACAAAGTATCGGGTCATAAGCCATTGTCATTTCTAGATGTAGTGCTGTCAGTAAAATCTTCAGGCAGCTACCGTCATCACACTGGGGTTTTTCTACTTTGGTTTAAGATTAAATAGTAATAAAGATGTAGATTTTCTCAAACTTGCTTGAGTATGA
This sequence comes from Acrocephalus scirpaceus scirpaceus, assembly GCA_910950805.1. Taxonomy (NCBI): domain Eukaryota; kingdom Metazoa; phylum Chordata; class Aves; order Passeriformes; family Sylviidae; genus Acrocephalus; species Acrocephalus scirpaceus. The sequence goes on from OU383775.1 coordinate 76,106,217, forward strand.
GCAAAACAGATATTGTTCTGTAGAGTAAAATATTACAGAAACAATGAGAAGGGATGTGCTGACAGCTTATTCCACTCTGAGTGCAGTCTCAGATTTCCAAAATATCAACATCTGAGGAGATCCAGCCAACTCTTAATATACTGACTGAAATTTTAAGACTCAGATTATTTTCCAGCGCAAACTAGAGTATTTAGGAAGGATCTTTGTGTTATGGGCTATCTGACTATCACACATTGTTCTCACATCAAGACTGAAAGAGAAACTAAAGTTGTTGCTCTCTCAGAGAGCAAATATACACAAGTAGCATTAACTGAGTTTACTTATAACAGGAACAACATAGTTGAGTCTGAACAGAGAGCATCAGATTTATTGTTCAATACATTTCAAAACATTTTTTACAATGTTTTTGTATTTAGTTTGTGGGATTTTCTTCTTATTTTGCCTTTTTCTTCTTGTATATTTTATACTATAAAAAAGCCCAACCAACCAAAAAATTTATGTTTGCAAAAGTTGATTAGGAATTAGAGATCATTTTCCAAGTTTCACTTGTAAGTATCTTGCCAATTTCCTTTGCATGAGTTTTTGAACATTTTAGGAAAAGCTTTACTCTTTTCTTTACAGTATTAAAGAGTTAAAATAAATTACAGTGAGAAGTATATAATAGTTCTATACAGTATTGCCTTAGCTATAGTTGTTGTTGTTGTAATTTATTATTGCTAGCATTAGTAAGATTGAAGTACTTTATGCTTTAGACAGTTATGCATTCTTTCTGAATATTAAAGATTTCAACTTTTGAACTTGTTTCCTTTACCCAATAAGCATTACATATAACTCATACAGTGAATCTTACCATGTAAATATTCTAAAGCAACAAAGGATTTGTTGAGTAATAAAAGACATATATGTATTTTTCACACATATTTCTTTCTGACAATTGTATCAAAAAAGGTTTTGCTCCTCTTTAAATGTATCCTGTGTCCAGCATATGTTCATACATCCCTGGGCTTCATACACAATAGGGTGAGAGCATTTTTCTGTTCTGTAGGACTGGAGTACCTGTGTTTTATGTCACAGCTAAGTTTGGCTGTCAACTGTGCACTAATAACCTGAAGTGCCATCCATTGTGTAACATCATATATAATGCTCAATGACCTCAGCGCTTGTTGGAGGCTGATCATATCAAAGTGGTTTCAGAAAGAATCATATTTCATATATACTTGTTTTGTTTTTCCTTTTCTTGCCAATAGTGGAACAAACACATTATAGATTGTTTCAATGTATCAAAACGTTTTTTAATTCATCCACATGCAGGATAAATGTGATATCAGGCTGCTAAGTTTAAAAATGGAATTCTGAACAGTACTGAATAGCTAACATATTAAAAGGAATTTCACACACATGAGGAGGATCTTCTGGCTATTTAACATGAAGGTTAATGAAGGAGAAAATTTGCCCTCCACTAATGCTGCAATTTTGCACAGCTCCTGTTTCAGCAAAAGTGCATTCCATTCACTATTCCTGATTTCAGTACTGTCATGTTTTCTGTTTCCATTATTCTTACACAAACACATATAACACCACTGACAGATACCAAACAATATGGAATACATATATTCTGGCAAACTAAACAGGGCCAATGCACAGACTTGCACATGGATATGTGGTCATTCATACCGTTAAATTCTTAGCATGGCCCCTGAAATAATTTTGGACTAATCAACCAGCGCTCTCAGAGACTATGCCCAGGCACAGTTTGATGCTATCATGGGCCAGGAACACCTCCTCCCAAGCAATCTGGATGCAGTTACTACAGTTTGGGACAAAAGAGAATTTGTCTGTACAGAAATAAGGAGTGCCAAAGCAGATGGCAGCAAGACCAAAAAATGGTTTGTGATGCATTTTCTTTATTAGCAGAGGCATAGACATGTATTCTAGACAACAAATAATATGCACTCCCCATGTGACTACATCTATTTTGATTTTGCATCTTTGTTTTTAGATTTGCAGTGTGGTGAGTGTTATTTAACAATTCAGAAGCCATTATGATTTAAGCACTATTGCAAAGATTTTATTCTTTTTAACTAAGGAAAGTGGATGATTAAAATCAACCTAATTCTTTATTAAGGCAATGCTTCGTGATAATATTTCTTTCAAAAAATTGTTCTGTGGAAGTCATAAATGATTCTGTACAAATTTATGTCAAACTCTGCCTAATTCCCAGAAGTGTTTTAAGATGAACTGATGCAGGAGGCATGTTCCACCCAGAGTGCTGCATGTCATTTCTTTCGTGACATTCCCGGCTGAAGCTAAACCCCTGAATGTCAGGGAGACATTCAGGATTCTGTGCAGTACTGTCTGCAGAGAGTGTTTGACCTTCACTACAGTACTTGCTGGGGGCATTCTAGTCTCCTGAATGCTCATAGGAGGCCACAGATACCTATGGCCTGTTTTGGCAGAACATAAAATCTAATGCTGAGCAATTTTCACCTCAAACAGAGCTTACAATGCAATTGAGCCATGCTTTTTCAGCACAAAATATCAGGTGTCATTTAGGCTTCCAAGTCTCCCAGTTTCCACAGTGTCAAAAATGTAAGGAACTTCCTTGGTTGACTTAGTGGATTTTGGATTAAGTTCTATATAAGAAGTCTGAAGATGGTGCAAGCTTCCTGAATACTTCATTCTTTGTCTTCTAAACTCATAGTTATGCACATGTCCTTTTAATAAGCCTGTGCCCATTACAACTGTCAGCACTACCTTCCTTAGAACCACCCAAGAAGAAAAAAAATTTTTCATGGTCTTCAGTTACAGGCTGTTTGTTATGTATTATTCTCTGTTTAATTTATTATTTGATTTTCAATTTTAGTTTGGATTTTTTTTTAATGGGACACTGTCATCTTTAAATTTAAAAATTTACTTGTAAGAACAGTGATACAATCTCAGGCTTTTATGTTTTATAATCCTACAAGTCACTTTACTGGCTCAAAATCTAAGTCATATCTGAAGATGCAAGATTTCATAGTATCCTTTAGATTACCATCATAGCACTTTACAGTGGAAGAACTAACGTTTAATGTCTTTTGCATACAGGTACAGATTCAGTTATGGCAGAATTTCCTAAAATTAAAACAAAACGCAAACAACAACAACAAAAAAAACCCTACACCATTTTCCTTCTCAAAAAGGGTAAAAAAAATTAACAATTTTTTAAAATTAAGTATATAGATAAATATTCTAACAAAAGAAGGGGGGAAAAAATGGCAACTTGTCTTAGTCCTTTGACTCAAATGTAGAGAGACTGAAACAATCTGCTTTCAATTAATCTAAACTTTTTGTGTTAGTGTCCTGAAGAATCAATATTTACTGTTCAACAAAATAGTAACTGAACTCAAAGTGATGCCATTTATGAACTGCATCATATTCTGAAAGGCCAACCTGTCTTATAAAATCATCACTTCCTTATCTTTATCTGTCCACTCCAGGAATAGGATAATGAAAGAAATCAATCTATTTCTACTCTTAACATATTTTAAGCCTATTTCCTGTTTGGAATATACCCCTACATAAAAAACCAAAACAAAACCCTTTTTGACTGCCTTATGCTAAAACTTCTTTTTTATCCAGACCAGTAAAGCTCATTAAAAAAATTAATTTGTCTCTTCAATTCACCTTTTTTTTTTTTTTAAGCAGACAGCTAATGTACAACTTGGAGTGCTATGGTAACTCACTAGAAAATATATCAATGGTCTCTGTTACAACCCACAATGTTTACTTGAATTGCATCTCTCATTCTCCACTTCCATTTTCTCCCGGCAAAAGAATCAAGAATCAAGTGTTAACTGACTTCTAAATTCAACTTCTAAACACAGCTTTAGCCTTGGAATAACTGCAGAGCACTGTGGCAAATAGAACCCTTTCCTGACTGACATTGCTACAGCCAAGGTTTTTGCAACCTTTTCTGCAAACTCATACTGAGATTCCTGATGCCTGGTTTTCACAGGAGGCAATGGCATACTGCTCTTCTTGAGGGACCACACCTGTCTTGAGGAGCCAGACATGAACAGAACTGGAATAATTAATACTTCTCAGAATATGCCTAAATGCCTGGCTTATAAATAATGTTTTTCTAAAGCAACATAAAGAAATCTGAGTGTTGCTTTTCTACATGCTGCTGAAATACTTCTACAGGAACCATGGAAACAATAAATGAAATTTTGTGTACTACTGTTCTTGGGAAAGTGGAATTTGCCTTTCAAGTGACCTATTTGGATAAACAGATGGAAGGAGTGAGAAAGGCAGATTTTAAAAAGAGCTGTAAAAGTATAGTTTGATATTTTAGTATACATATCAGCTGAAGTATTGCCGTTAAAAATGACATGTCTTCTACCAATTTCTCCCAAAGGAACATCCCCTCTTTATAGTGATTCTTACTTTTAAAAGAAATCTGATTTTTGCCTCTAATCCTTTTTTTATTATTGACTCATTTTAAAGCTGTATGAACCAATTAATACACATTGTATATTTTTACAGTGGGATAGTGTTGGATTAGCCTTTTGTACTGTTCTGCTGCAGTCCCTCCAAATGTGCCATTTATAGGACACAAGATGTTTGTTTGATTGTTTATTTTCCTTCTCCACTGTACAAAGGAAGCACTTTCTTGCTAGCATGTGTAAATATATAACTCTTAAATGCATCATGAGCTGCCGACAGGAAATTTATAACTCATGATTCCTTATCTGCAAATAGCATGCTCCCATTAAGGAATAGGTCAAGCATTCTTTTTGCCTAAACCACATCAGACTGATTTTGAAGGCTCTTCTAGAGACTGAGAAGCTCTTGCTGAAGGACTAGTGTAAGGTAGTAAAAGGTTCAAAATATTTAAAAACACAGAGGAGAAGACTTACAAAAAAATCTTCCTTCAGTTTATTCATCAATATGCATCTTAAGAAATTATACTGAAGCCAGAAAGTTACTCTGGAATGATACCACAAGGATTGTAAACAACATAAAATAAAAATCTTGGAGAAAAAGAGAAGAAGAGAACACAAAGTATACCTAAGTATAATTGAAAAGAAAAAAAAATAAGATGAAATATCTCAAAACAGTTGGGGCAGGGTTTATATGAAATAACTAAAATCAGCTAAATTTATATCTACCTACCTAAAAATAATAAAAAGACCTGTCATTAATATACCACCCATATCTTAGTAGTTATATCAGTCTTCAAATTTGAGACACATGAATTAAAATCTGCTGCAGTTATTTGTTCATGTAGATTTCATCTGACTTCCCTCCATGCTATGGAAACTTCTGTTCAGAATAACCTGATTCTCTCAGAGCACTCCATGGGAAGACTTTGTACCTCCCCTCTCAGTGCACATGCTTAGAAAATTTGTGGTATAAAGCAATTAATGTGATCATTATGGACACGGACTCATAAGGTTAAAGACATTTGGCTGCCTAGCTACCAAAATTTTGTAAAAGTTAAGATGCTAAAATCACTGAGAAGTTTGGGTCAAAATCATTGAATCAGCAACAGGGTTACTGAGCTTCCTGAGCATTGTGTGATTTATTTTTCTAAACTGAAGCATTTAACAAAACTAAAATCTTCAGCTTGTATCCCAAATTACTTATTTATCTTACTAACAACTGATTGAACAGTCAGGATAACGTCATAAATTATTCTTCTCTACAAGGGTGTCAGAAGTTATCTGTCACCTATGCTTGGAGTTATATAATAGGCAGTGAAGAATTAAGCCACAAAAATAACAAAGCTTGGGGAGTGAAATACCAAATTTTTTTCAGATATTGTGAAGTGTTGGGTCCTGCATCTGCATCCAGCCCAGTCACCAGCTGCTGTTCCAGAGAGGCAGAGATGAGCTGCAACACAGTGGTATGTCAGCTTTATGCATGTACCCTGGGTACTCGTTTGAAATGGCAAAAGACAGCAATAGTTAAGTAAACAAATCCCACCTTTGTTGCTTATGCTTAGATGAGATTTTTTTGCTCTCTAATCTGAATTAATTTCATTGACTGAATCTCCACTGGACATAACAAAAGACTTGATAATATCCACATTTGTGGATGTCTGTGTCCAGACATTCAGTCCCACTGTCTTAATTTCATGATGAATTCTATTCTAGATGGCTTTAGTGACAAGTAATTGAAAATATCGTTACAACATCAGCAACTTCTTGACTCTGATGAATGTTAATTAATATTTGAGGAGACTTGGCTCCCCTAAGGTGGAAAGAATCTATATCTGTGAAGTATATTTATAATCAGAATTATTATCTGATTAAAAGTTTATGGCCATAAACACTGAAACTTTTAAGTTTAACTTTAACGTTTTGCTAGCCCAGAGAGTTGGCAAGAATTCTGTCATAAGTGAATTACAGTAATGGCAAAAAATATGGAATAAAAGAAAAGAAATAGGATAAAAATGGATGAATGAAAAGCAAAAAATAATGTTTGGATAAATCCAAGATAATAAGAATAATAAAAGTGTTTTGTAAGACCCTGGACAAAGTTCAATTTCATCAGTTCTTAATAACCATTCACCTTTCTCCACTCTGTCTTCATTAAGCACTAATGTACTGAAGACAACATGTACCCATTAAAACAAGTAGTAAAACTCCAATCAATTTTAATAGATCAAGGGATGACCTCAAGTTTTTATTGAATAGACAGTTTTGTGGATATCTTGAAAAAAAAGTTTAAAATCATACTGAACTAGTTTCTGCTATACTTCATTTTTTTGTTTTTCCCTTAGAAGTACAGTTGCTCCAAATCGTGTTTTATTTTGTTTTCCTTCCTGCAGAATTAATCAAATTGTTACATTTTAAAGTAGATTCAAATTGTTTGTTTTTAAAGTAGAGCAGGCAAATAATGAAGAAAAGTACTCCAAGATATTCTTTTTTCTTGTCACTCTGAAATGAGTGACAATTTTTGTATTTCCCTCAATAGATATTTCAAAGGCAACGCACAAATAGGAAGGGTTTTTTAACTCTTAGATTATTTGTAAGTATAAATATAGTGCATGTGCATGGTCTATTTATTATGAAGCCAGGAAAGAAAATTAAAAGAGCAAGGGATATATGGTGTACTTTCTGTGATGGAGTTGTCTAGTTCCTTTACTAGAATGCAATCCTTAAATGGGTTTGCATAGTGATTTTTGAATGTCCACCTGTGAATGCCCCAAACTGCAGAAACAACTTGAGGCATGCTGATACAGAGTTCTCTCTTTCAGCAAGGGTCCCGTGTATCCCATAGTGCCATGGCAGTTTGAAAAGAATGTACTACAGTATTTCCACCATATTAATGCTGTATATTTGTATTTTGTTAAAAACTAAACAGCTCATAGCTTGTGCTGGGAACCTTCCAGAGCCAGGTTGGATTTATTTCTCTCCCTTGTCTTCGAGAAAACTTGTGAAGGAATCTAAGGAAGAGGGGGAACTTCTTCAGAATCACTGGGGACTGACAAAGGAAGAAATAGGATACACTACTATGGAGGCCTCTTGGGGCTTGTAGGGGACCTCCTGGGGCTGTGCCTTGGAAGAATGTTCCTTAGACTTAAACCTCTCCTATGGACTCCCTGTTTAACTGATAGGTTGTCGGTCAATCCCAGTACCACACCCCCCTGCTGGCTGTTACACCCCTGGCTGACCTTATATGGTCAGGTTTGTAGCAGTTTCCCTGTTCTTTGTAACTCCATTGGCTTGTACCCCTGTCCATTTACCCTCGCATCTCCCTACTGGTCAGTGTGCTCCTTTTTCCCACCCACACCTCTTGGTAATTGGTCGCTACCGTTGGCTCCACCCCCTTGTGCCCCTATATAAGGCTGGACCCTCTAACTGCCATTGTCTTTGCCTCTGGATCCCTTCAGTGTGTGGCTGCAGTAAACTCCACTGGAATTCTACACAAAGACCCTTCCCATCCTCTGTCACCAGCAAGTGACTTGTGGTACGCATGTGTGTGTGTGTGAGTGATTGCTGTGCGTCTGCCCGAACGCCTTCCTTGTGGAGGCGCTTTCCAGAGGTCGCAGCGAGTCACCACTGGCCCGCATTGCTACACAATACAATTTGAGATTTGCTTTGTTCATGTTTAGGTCACAAGGTCTGGAGTAAGGATGTGTTGTTTGTACACAGGAAGAAAGGATTTGAGCTTGTAGGAGAAGGGAATACTGGTGACCTCACCCCTGATAAGTAAAAACTGTGTTAATTAACAGCCTTGCCCCTGATGAGTAACAGCTGTATCTAATAAGGATGAGTGAGATAAAAGGGAGTGGGTTAGCTGGGGAGGGAAAGGGGAAATCATGGAGGTAGGACTTTGAAGAGTATGAAGGGGCGAATCATGAAGCAGGATTCTGGAGAGAGAGAATGGTTGCTGCAAGGTCAGTCTGGGTCTGCAGTTAGAACTGTTGTTGGAACCTGCAGTCACAGTCTAGCTGTGACTGCATTCAGAGTCTAATGCAAACTAATACATGCAGTCATAGTTTAGCAGGAAGTAACCAGCAGTCAGAAGCTGCAAGGGAAACCTACAGGAGGTGCTTGCTGCAGCCCGAGTCAGTGAATAGTTGGAGTTAAGATGAGTAAGCTCTGAACAGGAATAAACCAGGACCTTTTTTATGTCGTGTTTAACAAGAAGTCTGTGCCTCAGCTCATTTTTACCCTATAATAAGAGGGCTGCTGCAACAGAGCTGAGGGAAAGAATTAGTGACCTGCTTTCTAAGAAACAGTATGTGACAAGCCTATTTCCTCAAAGATTAATTTAACTAATTTATTTCCATAGCAGAAAGATACTGCTGATGAATTTGACCTTATCTTCGTCCTGGGAAGTTCATCCTGTTCTATTTCAAGACTTATGCTTTCTAAATGTCTTGTGGACATTTTTTTTTTATCTGGGGATGTGGGCTTGTTTTAGATGGTGAAATGTTCTGTGTACTGTTCTGAACCAGACAGACCTCATGACTCATGTGGCCAATAACCAGAGTTGTCATGCTATAGACATAACTTTTGATCAAACATAGAAAAGGAGATCAAGTGAGAAGGCATGAGGAAATAAACTACACATAACAGAATTGTGGTTTTAGTTCTGTTTTTCCTTTGTGTAGCTGATCAATGAGGAAATATATTACAAAACAGAAGTACAGGAGTGAGTAGGCAGGGACTCCAACAAACTCCAAAAACCCCTGTATTATGTAAGTTTAGTATTTTAGCTTTTTTTTTAAACTCAAAACTGTTTTGCAGTGATTGGAATACATACTACAATATCCTCTATTCCTGAATTTCCTCAGGCATAAAACTGCAATCACTCCATATTTTTTATATACATTTGAACGTTACTCTCCCTGGAGATTCCTGTGGGAAATATTCTTTTCTCTTTTTACTTCAATCAAAATCATCAGCTATGGCATATCGATTACCAACATAAAAAAAAATAACTCTCCAAAAACCTAACTAAACAGCAAAAAAAGATAAGAATCATAGGAATATTTTGCTAGTGTGCAGTATTTACTGCTTCATGGGATGCTCTCAGGAGAAGCAGACTGAAACTTTATGATGAAAGCCTTAAAATTTGCTTCAGACTGTTCAGTAAGAAAAATTCCCCAGAAATAAGGAAACTTAAAAAGTAAATTAAATATTAAAGAATTACAAAAACACTGTAAATAATTTCAAATTGAAAACAATTTCAAAAATGTGGTTTTTAAAGGTTCACTTAACTGTATATAAAAATGTGACAGTGCTTTTATACACAACACTTATCAAGAGTGAATTTATTACCCTTATGTTTTTATGTCTAGCCTTGGGAAATAATGTGATTGATACAGAAACATTTTTCGTCAAATGATAAAGGACATCTCTGGCTAATATCTAATCATCTTCACTGGTCAAAAACATTGCGGCATCATCTGACTAATAATTAGGAAGGTATCAAACAAAATAATTCTGATTCCTTAGAAGGCTTAAATTGGTTTTAAATATTCATATGTGAGTGTAGCTTTCTTCACTTTTATTCCTTAATCTTAACAGTTAAACTATACAAAACCCAGTCTAAAATTTCAAAGCAATTATTATATCCATTTATTAGTTTCTTCATGAATTTTGTGACCAATACTTGAATTTTAGGTGATTATCGTTTAGCTCTTTGTTCTCATTTTTAATGAAGGAAGAATCTGGAGAATCTATTATGGATGGACATGGTGGGAAGTTATCATTACTGTGATAGTGGCAAGAGACAAGTCAACAAAGGGAGAAATGCAACTCCCTTGAGAAAAAGCTTCTGATTCTATCCTGAGGGTTTTAGGGGTCTTTGTCTTGATCTGTATGAGCTTTGCTAGCAGTGAAAATAAAATGTAGGATACATAACCAGTTTTGATGGTATTTAAAGATCCTCTTTATGTAACACTCCTGTGGGGAGAAAAAAATCAAAAAACTGGAAGACTTGGAGGATGGTAGCCAAAATAATTTTCCTTATGGAAGTTTGGTTGTTTTGAATATTTTCTGTAATTCTTATAGTGTTAAATTTTATAAGTCTTTTCCATTAGATATTTTTTGACAGTGAAATATTCTTCAGGTTTTGTCTTGAGCAATTGTTCATACACTCCCTAATTCAGCTCTTCATCTGGTGGTGTACTTCATTCTGAGAGGTGACATGTTTTGACAGCAAGTTCTTGCGTAACCCAAATTTTGGCAGAAGAGCACAACTAATAGTTACAATCCACAACACTTTCCAGTATCTGTCTTTACCTCTGTGTGTAGATATGTAAATATCCCAGTCTGATTCAACAAAAATGTAACCAAATATTTGCTCTCATATTAATTTCTTCCATTTAGACATGAGCGTGTATTACTCAGGCATATTGCACAATGAAAATACGAAAGAATAGGATTACAGCCTGTGCTCCTAATGCACTCTTTTTTCCTCTTCATGTTTTGACACACTAGAGGCCAAGTATTTAAATTCTCTATCATGAATTTCCAGTTATTTCCTAGAACAGATTCAGCTCAAAAATCTTAATCTGTGACAAAACTCTTGTATTTATACCAGCACAGAAAAGAAAAACTAATGAACTGCACCTCTAACAGCCTATTGCAAACTACCTTGTGATTTACCCTTTCTACGAGGAAAAGACAAAGCTGCAACGTGGGAGAGACAAAGAAAGTATATCGTGTGATCCTCCACTTTCATGGATTACCAATGTGATAGAATATGTGCAAGAATACTGTACCACGAGATATGAAGGGTGGTTTCTTAACACTGAGAAATGTGACTGCTTTGCTCTCTTTGGTGAATATATGTAAACACTGAAAAGTTTCATTTCCCATATTCTCCAGCTTCCTTAAGAATTTTAGTCTAATCCGAAAATCTCCAATAAAAGCATTTTTTCTACTTTAACTTTTCACATAGGCACAAAACACCAGGAAATTGTTGCTCTTGTTTTCTTTAAAAAACAATATTGGAAGCAGCATAGATTTTGAACAGTAGTAAATATTTGGATAAAAATCTGTTATTTTACACTGCAAACTTCAAAACACTGGTAAAAAAGGGTGCTTATTCCTAATAAAATGAACAGAAGATAGTAATCTTTATATGCATTAAGGTTATAGTTAGTTTTTTAGCACTTGTGCAATATCAAAATAATTTTTTCATACAACCATTTGAGAAGATGGTATTTTGACACTCTTAGATAAGTCATTCAGCAAAGACCTTTGGCAGTCATACATATGTCCTTGTATTTAATTATAATGTCTTCAGAAATACCAGGAAATGGACCTGGGTCCTGGACCTGTGCAAGGAATGGTTTCTAGGAAGCACTTGATGCAAGACAGCAGGCCATGCAGGTGACTCTCTTGATGCCAGTACACATAAACATGCTCTTCTGTCAAGGCGCTGAAATAAATTGTGTACATTAAGTAGGAGAATTGGCAAGAAATTTCTCAACAAAAGTTAAAGGAATCTTCCCTTATATGTCTGTCCCTCTGAGAATAACCACAAAACAATCTCATGTGGCCTACATCTGTGATTGCTGAGTAAAATATTAAGATACCACAAAAACACTTGGGGAAACTAAATGAAAAAGCTATGTAAGAACCTCAAAATTCTCATTAAGGAACTTATGCTGGCTATTCTGAGTGGGTATCATATGCTCTGCAGGATGGCAGAAAGATATCTCAGTTGGAAGAAAATAGTCCTTAAAACAATTAAATGTACATTGCTATGAATCTGAAATTGCTAAAATTCAAAGCACATCAAAACAAGCAAAGTCTGGTAACCAGTTATCAATTTGTAAGGTTTCACCCATATCTAAATATGCCATTTAGATTTTTGTCCAAACAACAAAAAAATTAATTCAGATGAGCTGTTTAAGAATATTTTGTTGTATTGCATGTCTTTTAAACTTACATGTTGATTCCATATTTTCTGTCACTACCTCTTCAGTTGGCAAGTTATGAGTAATAACCTTTCCACTTCTAGCCACACAAATTATTTTATGTGATTGATTGGTATAATTAGGCTGTCTAGTGAAGCAGTGGCGGGTCCTTGTGCTGCCAAGCAGGAGGGACCTTACTGCTGAACTCTCACAGCCTGGGATGGCCAACATTGGACCTTCCAGGGAGAAGCTGGGCCTGATCTCTGAGGAAGGTAGTGGATATGTCACTCAAAGTGCAGACCCTCTAAATGTCAGCAGAGAGCAACTGATCATGAGCCTCTGATAGCTGGGTGCAAACTGGTAGTTGCATAAACTTCTAAGTAATGGAAACAGTGATGAGGTGAAATATTTTTTGAATATGAAGATAGGCTTTTTGGAGCAGACTGGAGGAGAGGATAATTCTGCATTGAGTTAAAAACTCATGTCTTCCCTACTACATCATTGCATATGATGTAATATGCAACAATAAAAAACCATCTTAAAATATTATAGCCCAATGGTGTTACCTTGTCTCATACCCAAAGATTCAGACAGATCCTTGGAGTTAAGATCTGTTCTGATCAAGAGCCCTCATGAGATGGCTGTTTGAAAAAAGATTTGTCTTTAAAAGAGGTTCCAAAATTGTAACCTAATTAATCCCCTAATTCATTCCCCTGAATAAAGTATTTGATTTTGTGCATCTATACCTTTTATATTCTTGTGCATAGATACATCAAAGCTATCACTAAAGATATCTAGATTTGAAACAGCACATTCCTGTGCTGAACCTCCATATTTATAACTCTTTTCATGCAATGTCTACATAGACATTCATGTTTAGTATCAGTCTTCACTCTTTTATGTAGGTTTTTTCCTCTCTTCTTTTCTACACATTGCAATATTCATGCATATAAAATGATGGCATACATTCTTATATGGCCTGAGAAACTAAAATAATTCTAAATCTGTGTATAAAATAAATAAAAATATCATTACCTTGGAGAAAACTCTATAGCCTCTAGTAATTTTCTTTTATATGTCATTTAGATATATAGTCTCAGTGGTTCTTAATTTCAGTAATCTTAATTGTTGTGATTAAAAGCCATTACACAGGCAAATCAGAAAAGGTTTGGTGGTCCTAAGCAGCAGACAGACATTAGCTGTAGTCCTTTATGCAGCAACCTAATTAGAAATGTAACCTATTTGAAGAAATGGGGGTTAAAATAAAACCAGGATGAGTGGACATGAGTCCCAGAAGCTAAAATTTCTGTCTAGAATAGAGTTACTGGAAATATCTGGAGAATCCATATAAGCTTGATGAAATTCCTTTAAAAAGGGTACATATTGAAAACAGATTAGGGTTATTAAGGAACCAGACATTAAATATTTTTGGCTGATGAAATCTCAGAGAAGGATAATTATTCCTTTTTTGTGCAGATAGAAACAGTAAACTCCTTCTCTAAAAACCATGCTAAAAATTTCCATATCACAGCTGCCCAGAGTGCATAACAAGGAGAATATTAGTAATGTCCAGATGCACATAAATCTACAGGGATGCCTCTTGCCAAGAGCAAAATGAAAGGGATGACAGTGTCAATCACATCCAATAGACTATGCTTATGCTATGTTAATGCTTTTCTAACAGTTCTTTCACACTTGAAAATAGTGCTCATTAATAATGTATCATCCAGTATGAAGAAGAAGGAATGTTGCCTCCAAAACTGATAGAATTCATTGTTCGGCTCAATACTCGTCTGAACAATAAAGCCCCATTTCTGAAGGACAATTTTTCTTTTGTCTTTAGGAATGTGCTGAAATGATTTCAAGCCTATTATACTAATTGGCCCCTTTAGTTTTAGTGCGTGTGCTGCAAATGTTGCACTTTCAGAGCCTTCTCTCTCCCGCTGCCTCTGTCCCCCTCCGCTCTGACTGGCATTTCTGGATTGTATGAGTAACTTAGTAAGCTTTTCAGAACTGCTGGGTGGGTGACGGGGCAGAGTTTTTTCTCTGCTCCCCCGCTCTGTTGTTTGAGCAGCTGTCAGGAAGGTGGGCCTGTGGGTTTGTAGATATATTTTGAGACTAACAGATTGTAAGCTCACACATGAGAACAGAAGAAATACTTAGAATCTGAAAAGGTTATCCGCCCCTTGGAGACTAATCTCCTAATATACTATTTTTGTCAGAAAGAACCTCAATTGCTTCTCAAACAAGCCCATTATTTTTGCCTCACAAACCATTCAGTGATGTTTAGAATGGCCTGCTTATAGAAAAGGGTCCTTTTATACCTGTGTGAATTCAAGATTTATTTACTTTCAGTCACTTCCCTTTGTTCTATCATCTAAAGTGACAGCCTGTATTTGAAACAGTGACTTGTAATGTTCCTGCCCCAGAGAACAACTGGATCAGCAAGAGATAAATAAGCACACTTTCCTTCCTTGTTCGTAAAGAAACCGAATAGGGCAGACTATCAAAATCCTTATCTTTTTTGGTCTGCTCACCACAAACTGTCTCTTCATGATTGCACCAACTGTATCAGATCTCCTTTTCCCATTTCCCAGACATATTTTACTTCCTCACGTTTCCACACCCCAATATACACAACTATGTATAACACCAAGGGTATCAAACAACCTCATGATCTCAACAGCTTCTGTCTACATGCTGAGAACAGTAACAGGAGTTTCAATTTCAATGCCTCTTGGTCTTTCCAGTCACTATGAAGTCTGGACTTCAACTTCTCTTTAGATCCACTTGCAACACTGCAATAGGAAGAATGGAGAAGAATTTTTGGTAAATGTTGTGGCCTGGTAGCCGCAAAGCTCACAGTTTTTCATTTTATAAAGAACAGATTTTGCATTCTGATGCCCTTCTGATATCCTTCATATCTCATCCTAATCTGTGAGAACTCACAGATCCTACTCTTTCTTTGGCACAGTTAAAATCAGTGGCTATTGCTAAGTCAGGTACTGCTCATTTAGAGCCATGCTGTACCAATCTACATTGCCTGGTTTTTTTGACATATCCTTTTTTTTCTAAAGACAAATGCCTTTTCAAATTTTTTAATTCTTTCAGAAGATGTTTTTATGAGATCCAGAGAATGAAGTCTCAGGTCATGGACTGACCTGCTTCAGCATATGTATTAAGAAACATTAATTTCTTAGTTAAAATTCTTAATTCCTTATATATATTCTTTTTATAACTTTTCAATATTTGTTTCTTTGTCTAATTTATGATTTTTTCTTGCAAAAGCCTCAAATAATCAATTAAAATATTTTGACATTATAAGCCTAGAGAAAGGACTAGTTAAGGTTAAATGAATATTAATTTAGAAGATATCGGTTAGAAAGCAAATACAGAAAAGAAAGCAATTACTGAAAAGATACTTTCAGACATCAGAAAATTGTACAGTATCTGAAATACTTGAGAACTATATGAAGTTATGCTCTTTTGGCTTCAGAGACTTATCCTCAGTGCAATTTCAAAAGGCATAAATTGCTAGATACTCATTCATTAGTTCAATTTTTGAATGTTTATGAATTAAGGTTCACAATAATACTCCAAAATTTTAATCTCAAACATGATTGCATACAGGACAGTCAGCATTATTGATATATTCCTTATGAACAAAAATCCCATCAAAAAATGAGGACTAGATCCAATAAGGGTTTTATATATCATCTAAGACAAAATGTGTGATTGTGCAGATGAAAGCAAAAAATGTTTGATTCCCCTTAGCTGTACTGGATCAAATAAAGCTCTTCGATAGGGAGTGGAAGAAGGTAACTCTGAGCAAGGTGAGAGTGACCAACAGAAACAAGTCCACAGCAGCTTGTAACAGGTCTGGCTACTCAGCAAGACTGAAACATCCTAAACAGCAGTTGCATTTTCCCTCCCCTGTCCAGCACAGGTGGAAATAGAGTGATAGAGTGGCTTTGGTGGGCACCTGGTATCCAGACAGGTCAACCCACCACAGTAGCCTTGCTTCCACATTTAGATTCTCCTCCTCAATCCCTGCTTATACTAGGGCAGGACATCAGGGTCCATTTATCTGCTATCTTATTCATCAGAAATGTTCAAGGACTATGATACTTACTGTCTTCCCACCTTAGGTACATTTCTCACCTGCAAGTTATATTAGGCCCATCTGACTGCAAAGAACTCAAAGATGCAAAGCTCCAAAATATCTTCTTTTACGGTTCATTCTGGAAAGGCCATCTGATGACCTCTTCATATTTCTAGGAATTCAGGAATGAGAGAGTTTATTTGCCAGGCATATGTCCAATCAAGGACAGCTGGATATTACTGAACTATCCCAGTAGGAGTAGGTGTGACCTCATCTGAAAATTTTTGGAGGAGAAATATCCAGAAAAGACTGAGAGTATGTGAGGAGACATATAATGATGAAAAAGGACTATAATTACTTCAAGACTTGTAAATGTAATCAGAATTTTCCTCAACGTTTTTATGTTCTGATTGGTTCTTCATTCGGGAAGAGACTTGATCCTTAAGCATCACTACGTGTTTCAATAGTAACTCTGAATGATTCCTTAGAAAAAAAATTTTGAACAATTCATATAAGCAAATCTTACAATGCCAGATATTTACTCAGGATAGAGTCAAAACCCAAGAACCAATTTAAACAGGAGGAATCTGTATACTTGCAATATAGACATTCCCAGCCACAGTGAAATCATGAAGTTGTTGGAAAATTTAAACTGAAAGGTCATAATAAGAGTTCATTCATAATGAAAACACTCTATAATACCCATCAGATATCTGTTTGACATAGAATATAATCATGATCATTTTTCTTTAAACCTTATTAAGAAAATAATTCAGCTTTATAAGGAAATCAGAAAAAACCCCACATGGACCTAGATTACAAAACTGCAGAGAACATATTGCATTAAGAAAAATATCCATATCCAAGTTATCAACAAAATTTTAAAATAATAGAAAAAATATTCTTGTTCTCCAAAAGATTCTATATAACTAATTTAAAATTAATGGAAATTATACTTCTGAATCTATTTACTGATTGTTTACTTAATAATGAGTTTCATGGAAGCAAAATGACAAAGAAAAACATATAGAAATGAGCAAGTCTGACCGAAACAGCATCATATAAGAGAAGCATATAGAGTCTGCAGGACAAAAGTAATTTACTAGATAGCATCTGGTGCCAGTTATGGACTGTCTTCATAGGAATGCTGATGTAGAGAACTGAAAAATAATGAAAGCCTATAACATTGCAGAACACCATCTCACACATGGCTGATATATGGTCAGGACTTCACTTGCAATTTGAGCTGAACAAGACTATTTTCAGATTATGCATTTATAGTTCTTCCCTTCACCACTTATCTTATGTCCACAGGAAAATGTTTTATCAAACAAAGAAGAAGCAAGATCCACTGGTTTGGAAGTCTGATGGTTGAGGGAACCTTTAGAAGAGCATTGTAAATGCATATTGCATTCCAATACTGTTAAAAGCCATGCAAATCTATACCGAGTATTTTGATTCCTAAGGCAGGTTTGCAGCCAGGGATGGACTTTTATTACAATTTAGCCATTTCCTGACACAAATCAAAGCTTTGCAGGGATTCAAGCTTGCTCATTCCATTGTGTATATCACTCACCCTCGCTTTTACCTGCCAATTCTTCCCACTTCCAGTGCCTCTCTAGGCAACCTCTAGCTGTGGTGGAATTCCATCTTTTATTCCTAATGAATGATGGGTAGGTCATGTTTACCTCTTTTTGGAGTCTAAACTCAAAAAAAAAAAAAAAAAACCAAACAAAAAACCTCAAACCCAAAGACCCCCAGAAGCAAAACCAAACCAACAAGCAAACAAAGAGAAAAAAGAAAAAAAAAACCAACAACAAACCCCCAGATGCTTTACTGCTTTGCTTACCTCATACATAACACCTGCAAAATCAGAGTAGTTTACCTTCAGTGGAAGACATGTAAAGAGAAATAGAAAGTGTAAGTTTCCTTTTTTCTTCTTTGGCACATGGTGTGAATTTTGTTGAAGTCAAAGCATTTCACAATGAGTTGAAATGCAGCTGCGATACGTCAACAAGATCTGTCTCCTCATATATTCTACAGCCAAGCAGTAGGTGTATGACAAACTTTTTGATTCAAAAACATGAATGCCACATACCATAAATTAGCTTAGCTATCTCTGACAGTTTGTATAAACATTTTCCATCTTTTCAAGCAATGTCACACATGGCATTCATAATCTGTTAGGAGACAAACCGTGCCCATTTTGTTACCCTCTAAATCTGCATACTTCCGAAGGAGAAACAAATACAAGGTTGGTTTGTTTGCTTGTTTATTGTGGAGGAATGTTGTTGGAATTCTTCCTGGTTTGACTATTTTTCACAGAACTGTTCAAATTTGGCTACACTCTCCAAGAGTGTAAGCTCCAGTCTAAGCTCAGCTTGACAGGAGTGGAAGAAATGGCCAGATTCTCTAAGGGTGGCTCAGAGAGAGAACATTCCTGATTGTTTTCTTTGCTGTTGTGGAAGGGGGTTGAAGAAAGGGCAGAAAAGGCAGAAGAAGTTAAATTACTGTGGTACATGAAGTCTATTGTGGTGAACAAATAAAGGATAGGACTAGTGCAAAAGCTCTGCTGCCTCCTATTTCGTGTTTGCCTTCTCTCCATCTGGAGGGTGAACTTGTTCAGAGAGCGGTCACTGTGCCTTGTACCAGACTTGATCCAGCTCCAAGGTGCATCTTCGTGCACCAGTCAGATGGAAAGGGTATGAGACAAGGGCTTTGGTCATGCTGCAAGACCAGTGTTAACACGGCTGCACAGCAGGGAAAGCTGCCCTTTGTAGAGGACAATGTAGTGCATGACATTCCTGAAATGAAGGATATCAAAAAGTGTAAAACATCAAAACTTATGGCTTAAATCACTTGTTATAGCAAGAGTTCAAATTTATCTTAAGAAGACAGAAAATGACTGAGAAGATTTTAGGATGTGAAAAGGATTTTCTTCTTCCTTTAAACTTTGCAAATGGTCCTACAAATTAAATTACTGCTAGACCAGGAAATTAGGAAGAAAAAAACCTGACAAGTGTTTTCTAATATTCCTAAAAATGGGTATTTTTTGCACTCTCTTTTATTTTTATATTCTTTTTGAATTTTTTCACTATATTTTTATATGTTAAATGCTTATTTTATTACTGAAAATACAATTATGTGGAACTGAAAAAAGGATTCACAAAATCACACTAACTGCCACTTGAACTGCCAGTATTGGGGCACTTGGAAAACGAAGCTAAACTGAATGGCTTTTAGCAACATTTCTATTAGAATAAAGCAAAATGGTACTGGAATGAGAAAATACATTGAATATCATCTAGACAGTGCAGCAGCATCTGATGTTGGAAAAGAAGTCATGGCAAAAAGACAAAGAATACTAATAGATGTCTTTAGAATATATACACAGTAAAGTTTCCATCTTTATAGTCTCATAGTTTATCTGAATCATATGAGCTAGCTACAGTGCAGTGTTTAAATTTCCAAGGTTATTTGCTTTCTCAGAGTTCAATATTAGTAGCATATTTTTGATCTGTGATGATCTGTAGTGATAGATCTGCAGCTCTATAGTGTGTTTACCTGCCACACAAACAGTTGATTAAAATGGAATAGTTCTATATCTGAACAAATTTAAATTCTTATTTATAGTTTACAACTTTTCTATATAGGAAAATATTTTTAAATAACCTTGTGCATTAATTGAAATCAACATCTTTGTACTGATGTTAGTTGTCCTTAAAGATGCTTTTAAGGTGTGTAAGGAAAGTTTTTGTCATTCCACTTCATATCACTTGGGACGAATTTTAGGCTAAAGAAAAAGAATTTTTTTTAAATAAGGTTGCTATCAGACAAGATGTATTTCTAAAAAAAAATCAGAACTATATTGATTTAAAGAACATAACTTTTTGTGTCAGCAACACCTCCAGCAACATAATAGGAGCTTATACATTAGAGGTAAGGAATCAGGTGAAAAGACTCCTTTTTTTAAGTGCATTTGAACTAAAAGACTTTGAGCTCATAATGACAAGCCAGGAGCCATGACTTTTTTTGTGCCAAGTTTCTTCTTGACAATAATTAATAGAAATTAAAGCAGAATTGCAAGAACAGTTGTAGAAAGAAAACGTGTCTTGCATACAATCACCTACTTATTTGAATCCATTTTATGAAGTCCTTGTGGGTGGGAAATAGAAGGGAATGAACAATAAATGAGAATAGCAAGAACTGGACAGTGTGAGACTATTGTTGGAAGCACCACCACCTGTGCTTGGCATGTGCAAAGCTTTACTCTAGGCACATATATTTGGGCAGGAATTTTGCATACTTTCAAAGACAGGTCCTTTAAGCAAAATAAGATTGAAGAGGGAAGAACTTCATAGGTAGAGGCCTGGTAGAAATGCTTATGGTGTGCAAAATACTGACATTCTGGAAGAGAAAAATTCTCTTATTCACAAGTGAAATGAAGAATGGAAAGCCATAAGGACCATACAATTGCTGCTACATACAGAAATGAACTGAATCAGTCAATCAGTGATGATAGGAAGAAAAACAATAAAAAAGGTGGACCAGAAATCACTTACTAGGGAAATACTACTAGATAAGATTGAATGATACCATGTTTGTTTCAACAGAATTATACCATTCTGTTTGTTTCAAACAGAAACAAACCCAGAAAAGAGTATCACATATTTTTTTTTTCCTTGAATCAATTGATCAAAGGAGAAATGCAGAATGAATAGTGTATTGTTGATAAATAGAATTATGTGTATCCATGCAGGTGTTTGCAATACGTATTGAAACTCAAGTTAGAAAAACAGTAAAGTATTTCTGGGTAAAAATTTCAAGTTTTTTTAGAATCCAAACCAATATTTTTATACATGACTTTTAAGCTTGGAATTTTTTTTCAGGAAGTGGAAAAAAGATGTTGTGTA
The DNA here is from genome assembly GCA_910950805.1 of Acrocephalus scirpaceus scirpaceus. Taxonomy (NCBI): domain Eukaryota; kingdom Metazoa; phylum Chordata; class Aves; order Passeriformes; family Sylviidae; genus Acrocephalus; species Acrocephalus scirpaceus. The sequence goes on from OU383775.1 coordinate 76,127,602, forward strand.
CCCCATTTAAATGTACATTATTTTAAATGTCAAAATGGCATATTAAATTACAAAAAAGTTAGTACAAACCCAAAACCACAATGTTTTCTTTACAGATGGTTCAAAATATGGCAAGGGTTTAAATTCACCAAATAAACATTTTCTTTATGCAGTTTATTAGTGCAGTTTATTAATGCAGCTCTTAATTTTTTTAATGTGTTCCACTCTAAAAAGTCATTATCTTGTGCAGTGTTGAAAATGCTCAATGACATGAATACCCACACATGTGGATCTCCACATATGCAAACCTTTCCACATATGTGAATGGCTATGACATTTTCTTTCAGAGAAACAACCAGTATTTGCTTGTACTAGTCAGTACATTATGCACTGGAGAGCAATAAAATGAGCATAAGAATTGTTCTGTTTGAATATACATGTAGAAGTTATGGCCAAGCCAATGAAGTTTTTTATCCATGGAAATTACAAAATGAATGCATAATAGAAAATCTATTAAACAAAGAAAATGGTAGCCAAAAGCAGATACTAGTCTAAACTTCATCTTTATTAACTAAAAATATTTAATGTTTTGGCAGTTTTCTAAATTTACAAGTGTTTATGTAAGTGGTCGTTTTCAATTACTGACCTGTAATTTACTACAATTACTTGCGTTTGTGTGACCAATATTAGATATTCCTCTTAACAGATTGGTTTATGCTCACATATAATATAAGCATTTCAGATTGAATAAATCCCAGAGGACTGACCATGAATATAGCCAATAAACAAGGTCTTAAAATCTGTTTTAATGCAATAAGTATGGATTTTCCTGTACTAAACAGTCTTAGAACCTAATCCCTTCAGTATCTGATTAATCAATAATATAAACATTAGCTGCTACCTCTTGTCTCATGGTACTAGAGCAAAAGCAAATTTTCAGTTTAAGAATGAGGGTCTGGCTCTCTGAAAATCTGTAATTAATGTAAGCTCATTGACAAATTAAAATAATATTAGAAATTTATATATATATGCTTTAAATCAGGGAGAAACAAAGAAGTAATGATTAGTATGGAAAGAGGACAAAATATATTATTAGGATTCAGTGATGTAATTATAAATTTTACACTGTAGTGAATGTAAGAGAAAGGAAAACTAATAAAAACGAAAAAGCTTTGCCAGAAATTATGCATGTTGAATGTAGAAAAGTGTTTTAAAATTATGTAGATTCTGCCTTCTGTATGTTTGTGGAATTTCTATTCATGCAATCCAGTGTCTACAGGTGGAAACTGAAGAGAGAATGTGGGCCTGCATTATTTAGTTTCTCAATTTATCTTTTTAGTGGTAAGTAGTATCCATAAGTAGTAGATACTACCATAAGTAGCATCTTAGTGGTGCTAAGTATGCATACCATAATAATATGTAATTTAATTCACAAAAAATGCTTGGGCAGTTCCTGTCCATTCATTTATCTTTGCAGTGCCAATGAGATAAGGTAGGACCCCTCTTGCTTCAAGGGAGGCCTTTTTTCCACTGGGAACACATTGGTGCCCATTCATTCACTAGGAAGATAAACAACAAAGCTTAACTCACATACATTGGAAGAAATTCCTTTCCCTGAAGAAAATGTATGAAAACATGTGCTTTTTCTGGTGAGGGTGAATCAGCAGACGTCAAACCCATGCCAGGAATCGTGCTAAGGAACACTGAGGACACCGGCCAGTGCTTTAGCAGGTGACCACATCTCATTTTCCTTTCCAATACTGATGGAAAGAGTGACACCAATCTACAGCTCGCCTACGTGATGAGTTTTGTTTAGCCAAACATACATGAGATTTGGGCAGCTACTATGGATTACCCATAAGGCTTCTCTGTGGGTCAGGAATTCTCTTGCACGCATTGCTGGGTCATCCTTTGCCAATCTAGGACAAAAGGTTTCTCCGTTTCTTTTCTTTTGTAAGTATCCATCAAAGAAATACTGAGACCATTGCTTGAATATTCCTTTTATGCCCCTCAGTAGATGCACAGGCTGCCCCCCTGAAGCTCTCTCTCCTATTAATTTATTGAACATGGTTGAAATTTGGTATAGATATGTGATTAGTCATAGCAATCTAGTAATGATGCCTAGGTTATTCAAATAGAAATTCAATCCTTTGCTTCAGATGCTAACACAACAAAGCAAAACTTCCACCTTTTCAACATTCTATTTGCTTTTTGATTGGTCTTAATTTTTATTCAGTTTGGCTTTTTTTTTTTCCTTCAAGAAAACACTAGAAGCTAAGATGACACTTATGTCAGTTTAAGCCTAGAGGATGCAAATCTTTAAATATATACACAGAGTTCCATTTTAAGATGCTTCACCATGTCTTTTTGCTCTAGGTGATGGTCCAAAATGTTCCATAATAATGAAAGTGATTCTGAGATAAAATATTCAACAAAAAATTATCAGATAATTTAAAAGGAGTCGATTTTTAAAAGGTAGTGGCCAGATGAGAGATATTTCCTTTGCCATGGTGTACAGACACCTAAATTGTTTCCAGCTCACAAGAAGTAAGAGGTGTGTATGCTTGGAGAGAGAAGAGTAGCTCCACTGTTGGAGACAATTGCCTTATCACTTAAAAAAGAAAAAAAAAAAGAAAAAAAAAAAAGGCAGATTGATATTTTAATGGACTGAACTGAAGAGAGGATACCTGAGCTGTCAGGTATGAGTTCAGATTTAGCCAACAGCAGATAAAAGAGACTCAGTCTGTGTCTATTTGGGCCACATTGGATTCTGTGGGAGTACGGTCTCAGTTTAACAATTCTGCACCCAAACCAGGCTATGGAACACTCATCACAGTAAGGTGCACACTCTAGATACACAGTACATTTTCTTTAATTTTTTGCTTCACTTTGAGCTGAGAATCAGACATAAAATGACATATCAGGAGGAAAGTTAGATTTTTATTTTTCATTTTCAGGATTTCAGGAAACAGTACTCGGTCTCAGTACATTGGCGCTGAGACAAAATAATCTGTGAGTCACTACTACTCATAGTGGTTTTCAGTAATGACCAGAGTCTTAAATTGTGTTTTATATCTCCTGATGCTGTTTCCACACAGAACTTTAGCCTTTTTCCTTGCAGTGCGGATGGCTCATGTTAGAAGGCAAAAATGAACTTAGCAGTTTGACTTCTTTTGAGGAAATGTATTCTGACAAATATCTGTGAGTGTTCTAGGGAAAAAAATGTCTCATGTCAAGCACATTGATCAGTTACATTAACACACACCATGCTGTCAAAATTCAAGACAGCAACATACCTCCTTACCAAATTGCCCATACCTTCAATGTATTGGTGTCAAAATATTTTGGAATGAAAGTTTGAAACTCAGACTCCAGTGCAATTATTTCTTGCTGTCCAGATAACAGAATGAAGAAACACTTCTCTGTTATTTCCACAAACTTTTCTAGCTCTTCTTATTTAGTAGTTTATGGAATATGCATTACAAGGGCATGACAAGTTTGGTAGAAGATCCAATTCAACAATAAACGCATGCATGCTGTTGATCAGAGGGGACATGCATGACAGCAAGCCAACTAACAAGGAGTATAGGAGGTAAAGTTTAGGCTCAAATGAGCATAACATGTTTTCTTTAAGACTGAATAATGAGAATTATCATAACAGTAATGGCAATGACAGCAACTTAACCATCTGATTAAATTCTGGATTTAGAACAGAAAATGTAAAGAAAATTAAAATTTGAATTTCATTGTATCTTTGAGTGACATCAAAAATCTTATCTTGGGAAAAAAGAACCCAAACATTAGAAAGATAAGTATACAGAAACTCAGCTGATATAAATCATGATCAGTTACTGACTTCACTGATTCTGCTAGCTGGGAATCAGTTTCAAGTTCATTAGCTGTACCCTTGAAATCTTGAAACAAAACATCCCAGAGCACAGAAACTAAGAAAGTCCTTTTAGTATGAGTGATTAATAATTTCTAAGTCTACAGTCTGAACTGTCAAAACTGTAGCCATACTACCTTAGTTGCCTACAGGCAGCAGAAAGCAGTCATAGTCCCATTGCAGTCCCACCCTCTAATGCACTCCGTCTCAGGATGAAATGCTGAAGGCTATTACAGCTTTCAGTGCTGTCAGGCAAAAATAAATTTTTATCTGGATTGTAAAATATTTATCTCAAAATAAAGTGTCTTTCCTCATATCAGCAACCTACAGCTGTGGGAACTACCACTGTGGTGCCATTTTCCTAGACAATTGTGTTCTTGGTTCAACCAAGGCTTGCTATATCTCAACCACATCCACGGATTTTAAAGAGCTTCGTGGGACTGCATTTTCTGTCAAATTGTTTGAAAAGATACCCTTTTGAGACTACTAACTTAGGTTATTAATAAGGAAAATAAAAAGTGATATGATCCTAAAAAATTAAAGTGATAGTACTGCTAAATGCAATATTCTTTCTGCTGTAACTTTAAGGATAATATGATCTTAAAACCACAATATTGTCTTTGGGTGCCTTTATTATATTAGCTTAGTCAGAAGAAAATATGCTACAGATATGAATTCAGGCATAGGATATGTTTTACAGAATGTTAAGAGTATAAATTCTGTTTTTTGAGAGGGTATGTTAAAAAAGTAATTAAAAGAAAATTTTTGCTCCTAGTCTTTCAGTTGACTAATATGCTCTATCATATAGAAAAAAATGTTTATAACCCTTTATAAGTAGTTATAACCTTATCCTTATAATATTAAAACAAAAGAGTTTTTTATCACAATATAATTAATAATTGTTAGGCTGCAAGTGTTTAGGAAGAGAGGAAGGAAAGGACCGGAAGGAAGGAATTTAGAAGGACTGTGAAAAGAAATCCTATAGTTTTATTCTGTATCAGAGCTTGAAGTCAGTAAAAATGCCGAGCCTGAAATAATATGTGCTGATTCTGAACGAGGTTAATTTTCTTTGCAGAGTCTAGTACAGGATTGTGGTTTAGATTTGTACTGAACACAGAGTTGATAATATAGAGAAGTTTTTGACTCCAACTAGCCAATGGGATATTCCAGATCATACAACATCATGCTGACATAAAGTGGGGGACAGAATGAGGATGGAGGAGATATTTGAAGTGATGATGTTTGTCTTCCCAAGTCACCGTTAGGTGTGATGGGGTCCTGTGCTCCTGGAAATGGCTGAACATCTCTCTGCCCATGGGAATCAGTGGACTCATTCCTTACTTTGCTCTGCTTGTGTGCACAGCTTTTGCCTCTCCCTTAAATTGTCATTATCTCAGCCCAGGAATTCTCTGGACAAAGACTGGACTACTCTTATGAGTTTATTTGAAAATTAAAAAAATGTTTAGCTCAGAACCCATCTCATCTGACTCACAGTTACAGTACCTAGATTTTTATAACTGAAATCCTGAACAAAATTTTTAAAGGGTTTTTGTTACAGCTTGATAATTTGGTAAGTTGTCTGGAAAATGGGTTAAAAGAAATATTTTTAAATGGGAAAAGACACATCTTTCATTAAAAACTAGAATTAAGGTTAAATGAAGTTATCATAGTCAATGGGATTTCCTTTTGAGGAGGCACTGAGTGAGATTCTGTTAACCTGAATGAAGACAGACCACTGAAAGCTCTCTTGTTCCACTTAAAGCAGCACATTCTGTCTGGTATTCAGCAGCCAGTTGAAGCTACCCAGTTATCCAAGGAATCTCCTTGCCCACGCTGAGGACTTCCAAGGGTTCCACTCAGTCTTCCATGTGTAGATGTGGTCCCTAATTTCAGAAATATGAGTGCACAGAATAAAAGATGAAATAAAACAGGCAGAATACAGGGAGGGGAGACCGGTCTTTCCTGTGTGTAAATGAGCGCCCTAAACTCTAAAACTAGGATCAGGCTACCCTTCTCCTGGCCCTGGGACTGTTTCAGCATGGCTGTTCAGAGCACTGGGGGCATTGCAACCCCAAGGCAGGACAGGGCCAGTTCTCCCATGACACTCCTTGATACAGTGTTCCGCACAGCAATATTTAAAATACTGGGTATTTTTGAGCCAGTCTGTTATCATCTGAAGCTGCAAAGCCATTGATCACTTTTAAATATTAGAATTAGTATCCTGGGTTTCTCCTTGTTCCCCTTAGGATATAAGTTTTTTTCATGAGAACTAGACTGTCTGGAAAATAAGCTTATATTTTATATTGATCCACAATGCTTGTAAAATAATTCTTTACTCCTGAACCACAAGGGAACTAGCTTTAATGGGAGATTAAATCTAATAAAACTTTACACAGTGCAATAGTTCTCTGTTACTTCCAGCATAAGTGTTTACACTGCCACTATCTAAAGCAGACATTTCCTGACCCATTTTGGCTCTTTTTCAGTATTGTGTTACATTTAATGTAACACTTATAGGCTGAGTCAATTTGGCGAAGCTGAATTTCCTCTGAACGTGTTGGTTGTCAGGGACCTACTTTTCAGGTCAGTAGTTTTGTAAATACAGTTCTGAGATGGTAGGCATGGCTGGTTGTGGAGGTACTCATTTCTAAAACTCCCTCTTGTGCAATCTGTACATGTGCAGCACCATAACAACAGTAGCATATGATGGATGCTGTGGTGGATTCCAGAATAAACCCCTTGTTCTGCTCCTGCTAAAAGACCCATCCACACACACCAGGAAGATTTATTTTTCTGTTGATTAACTTCATGCCACGGTTTAGCCGATGACCCAGGCACAAGCCTCCAGTCCCAAAACACTATTCAATAATGTTAAGAATAATTTTTCTACCTTTGATGACCTGTCCTCCACCTCTGTGGAGTACATCCTGCTAGTGCTCCTTTTTCCTCCCTTTTCTACTGCTTTTATGAAATAAAAACTGGGGTTTTTTATGCTGAAGACCAATTCATTTTGTCTTTCAGTAATCTGAAGGTCTAAGACTACCTTCCTTAGAATTCATAGGTCCCACTCTTTCTCCAAACCTCAATAGTGCTTCTTAACCATCCTTGAGGTTTTCCACTTATTGCTACTTTCTTTTCCAATAGACTCAGGTGTCTTTTCTTTTCATGTCTCAGGTATTTCTTAACACTGAACACCAGATATGAAAGATTTCAGTCTAAATAATCTAGATATGAGTTGCATTCCAGCATAACTTTCAGATTGCTTACTCCATTCTGGCTGCCATCAAGCTTCAATCTGTATGAGTTCATATACCTTGGGTCATAGGTTACCCAGCTTGAAGTGTTAATTCTGCTTACAGTAGAAGAAAAAATATCAACTGAGAATTCATCAACACAAATAAAATGTAAGGAACCCTGTGTTTTTGGTTCCAAACTGTTGTAAAAATCTTTGAGTATCAAATATGTTTTATCTCTATGGAAAATGAAAACCCATCAAAAGTGCTCACGCAGATAATTAAAATTCACATATCTAAAAATCAATACATTGCAAAGTAAAAAGTAGATTAAAAAATAACTTTTGAATTTTTTACCCAACACTTTTTTCCCACCAGTCTCAGTTCACAGATGTGAACTTCTGAGTTGCATTTCAGTCTCCGTGTAATTGAGAAAGAGAGGATCATCTTGTGAGGGAACAAAAGTGACACGTAGGGAAAAAATGTTTGTGACCTATTCGAGGACTTTAGAGAGGAACATATACATTTTAAATTAAGGACACATAACTATTATCTGGTGGCAATGTTATATGTATTTACAGTACATTTTTTATAGCAATTATTTCTTGTCAGTGCTAGAAGTGTAATTTACATCATAACAAGTGCATTAATCTCCCTTTGAACTTGAAGACAGGTGCCCCTATGGGTATGATATATTCCTGCATATGGAGCAGTTTATCCTTTCGCAATTGTCATGTTAATTTTGAAAAATAAAAAAGTATTCCTTAATTTAAATTTCACCACCCATAAGCAAAGCAATAAATAATATAAAATTAAATATGTAGCAAGTAAATTGTATTAATGGAAGACTCCAGTAACTGTTTTATGTATTTTAATAAGTTGGTTTAAAATTCAGAAATAATATGTGAATTGTATATAGTATACTAAAAAATAAAATATTTAAACAAAATGTTACAAAACTTACATAAATTTGCTTTTTTAATCATTACCTTCAGCATTTTGACTGCACTAGATCTAATGTAGATCTGCTTGGCTTTGGATGAAGCTCTAGACCTGCACATTTGGATTTTATCTGAAATCAAACCTGAAAAGTCTGTTTTTCATAAAAAGTTATTGAAATAAAATTTATATTGAATATATTCTTTTTATGATGGAAAAAGTCTGCTAAAAACCAGAAAAAAACCCCTAATTTGATGTTTCATACAAATCCCTATTACAACATTTTAGAGAACTTCAGAGCCTCAAGTAGTTCAGATAAATTTTGATGCAAAATGGAGTTGTGAATTAAAAGCCTGTGAGCCTCAGAATTTTTATTTTAACCAAGCTAAAGGTCCAGAAATGCCTTGACTTTAATACACGGGGGGGGTTATATATATATATATTTATTAATTCTATAATTCTTAATTATTAATATTTATTAGACAGACATATTCAACTGCAGACAAAGTGTCTTTATTTTTTTATATATCTTGAGATCAGGTATACAACTTTCATTAGACATATTCAAAACACAGTTTTATAGTTTATGCTATAAAAAAACCACAGTGAAATTCACAGAAAACACACAGGTTCCTCATTCATTCAGAGACTTTGCAAATGCAGAAATGTACACATTAGGAAGTAATATACAGATGCAAATTACAGAACACTTGTAATTTCCCATCTGCATGTACCTGTCACTGCATATGCATAATAGCCAATTCCACAGGAGATGAAGAACACATGTATGCAGCCAGAATTAAGTTATCAGGAAAAGTACAGGAATACATTTACAGAAATAATAACTCAGTGATAATTGCTTTATAACACTGTCACGAATGGCTTGAAATAATTTGTGATAAACTCTTAGTTCTCAGTATGTTGAAGATATAATTGTATGAGCTGGTGAAGTTCAGAGGGACAAATAGTTACAAGGTTAGTATTTAAAAACACTAGATGTAATAATAGTAACACTAGATTGAATAATGAAAAATAATGAATGATTCATAAAAGTTACAGGTTTAGAGAAGGTACAGGCCTGGAGTGTTTCCTAAAGATGCTTCCACAGTGTCCAATATATCTTTTTTTTCAGTTTCAGGCAACTTCAACTTCTCAGTTAGAATTATAAAATTTTCCTGAATTTTAATTTTAAACTATGGGGTCGTATTACCTCTGAATCTGTCTGTGGGACATCACTTATGACTCTTTCCCCAGGGAATTTTAGTATCTGCTGTCCCTCACAATGATGCTGTCATTCCCACTTTGAATGTATAATTAGTCGTTCTTAGTAATCTCTGTTATCCTCTGGTCTATCACCATTTTGCTTTACAGTGCTTTACTGTTTTCCTTACACAGTTGGCTGCAAAAAGCAGAGGTATTATCTTTGTGCTTTGGGTGTAGGCACTTGGGCAATGACTATATATACTGCAACTCTTCCCTCTATCAAGAATCTACAATGTCAGTTTGGAAGATCACTGAAAAAAAATTGTAATTTCTTGTTTCCTGACAAGTTACTTCCTTCTCAAAATTATATGCAAAAGCAATTATCAATCAGTGCTAGCCACATGACTACATGTGATATAGAGATGCTAAAGACAGAGATTAAGCTCTCATGACTTTAAAAGCTTGATCCATACTTCATTAAGTTAAATCAAATCACAACCAGTTGTACAGTTTAATCAAAGTTATACTGTAATTAAAAAGGCTTTTTTGAAGTATGCTTCTTATAACCATGTTACGTTTGTGAGGGTTTTTTTAAAAGAATGAACAAGCCTCCTATCATCATAATGGAAGAAATTTCTTCTGGTGACACTTTAAAAAACCTCAAAACTTATTACAAATTGAAATATATTCCATTTCTGCATTTTATATTGACTATTTCAAGTTTCCATTAAGAACAGATTATTTGAAAATAAGTCATATTTCAATATGTAGCTTGAAAAATACAATGTGCCAAAATCACATTCATGTTATTTCTACTTGAGCAACAAACACTTTTTGATCAAATCAAAATTGATTGTTTTCTAATAAAAGACGTTAACCTTTTCATTTTTTTCTAGTCTGGAATTAAAAAAAAAAAAAAAAAAAAAAGTATTAGGGAAATGGCAGTGCTCAAAAAATCTTACTGGTTTTTTATTCATATGTAAAATTGATGCCTTGCTAGAGGCAAATTAATTGATTTTCTGTGTTATTTTCCTCATTTACTGTTATAAATTTACCACTGCATATCCAGGAGGTTTTTCATGTACACTGATGAGGAAATACAGGATAGCTGCTATGAAAATGTAGAAAATTTGAAAGAGCAAGGTACAATTTCAAAGCAGTCAAGTCCTATTTACTGTGTCTCCCAGGTAAATTTATACACAGGAAACCACAGAGAGACCTTGTCTGCCACATTTTCTAGCTAGAAGCCTGACAGCCTTGGAGATGTCAGAGGAGTACTTTTTTTAGAGGAACCACTTCTTGCCCTGTTTCTGACCCTGAGATCAGTTCAGTTGGTTGGAGCGTGGTGCTAATAACCCACGTGTTGTGGGTTTGATCCCCATATTAATTCACTTAAGAGTTGGACTCGATGATCCTTATGGGCCCCTTCCACCTCAGAATATCCTGTGATTTTGTTAGGAAATGAGCATTTTTATGGGTGTAATTAGAAGGAGAGAGCTGAGGCATTTTAACCAGCCTTGTCTGGTAGAAATAATCTTAGCATCTCTGAAGTTACATTAGCTGATACCAGAAGAGAATCTTTTTATAAAACTTTATTTTAAAAACATAGATGGTGCTGATATTTTTGGAAGACATTTCTCAAGATTCACACATTTGTGATTTCTTCTGCACTTTCAGTGACATCTTCTAGTAATTTACTGGAAATGAAGGATAATGCAATCATCCTAAGGCTTAATACTGTGATGAAGAATTGCAAAAAGCTGCAGTAAAAAATAAAATATATATGTACATATATGCAAATGGATATGCACTTATGTACAATTTTTAAAACATAAATATGCATATATTATTGCTTAACCAAAATAAGAAGTTCTTACCCTGTTTAAGAGGATTAATTTTTAGTCTGTGGTTATCAGGACAAAGTATTCCATTTTCACTCATTGCAAATGTATTTGTGATATTATCCAATATGTTTGATTTATATGAAGGAGGTATTCTTAAAGCACATTTTGCAATGCAACTTCTTGGGGAAAAATAGAAAAAAGTTTGGGTACTTGCACACTCTATAAACAGGTCATATTTGTGGTGGGAAATAAAATTCAGTCTTTGCTTTCTCTTTCTCCTCAAAGTTTTCTCTTACTCCACCCTTCCCACATTCACACATTTCTTTAACAGTTCAGGTATTTAAGACCCTCTGAAGCCAATCAGAGTTTATGTCTCCTGTGATACACAATGACATCTCTATGGAGTTCAGAAAGTGAATTCTATTGTTTTTATGTAGTTTATTTAGACAGCTTCCCAGAGGAAATCCTTAGTCCAGTAACTTCCTTAATCACTTTGAAAAACATGTTTCACTTGGTTTTGCTTGGTATGTGTGGGGTTCTTCTGGGTTTTTCTACTTGTAAAGATGTCTAAAGTCCTTGAATCTGCCCCTGGACCCAATAGCCACCTTTAATTCTCATTTCTAATCCCTGAACACTCTTAATCAGGTCTTCAGTAGTTTTAATTATTATTCAACATCTTATTTAGGATTAAAATTTTTCTATGATTGTACAGTGAACACAGATCATGAAATATCTATTGTATAATCACAATTAAAAGAATAATCCCTTCAACAAAATTTGGAACACTTTGAACTACCCAGGATTTAAGAGAGTTAAGTGACAGAAAAGGAGACTTATAGCTTGGCCAAACCACCTGAAAGTGAAAACAGATTTGAAAGCATTCTTAGGGAAAAAGTAATTGTTGGGATAGACTAAAGATGCGTTGATAGACTGTCTGCTATTGTGGCCAATTCAAAGACAACAGAAAGAAGATCTAAGAGCACAGAGCAAGAATGTGTAGAAAAATCTGCATCTGTAGTTAGGTTTCTTCCTGATCTTTGATATCACAGAAAACATAAACCCTGAAGCCTTAATGTAAGCAACTCTGCAATAAAATTGTTAACTATAAAAATCCCAAGTACTCCTGTTATAAATCTATATATTAGTCTATTTTTGATTACATTTGATTGTTCTCAGAAACAACAGACTCTTGTAGGAACAGGATAACCAGGCACAAAATAAAATTTAAATGCATGATAAAATCAGTGGCCATGAAAAATGCGTGCAAAAGTGCAGTGTCTCTACATTTTCTTTTCCATTATGACCTAAATGTCATTTAATGAAGGTCATGAGGTAAATTATCCTTAAGTTTACAAAAATCAAACATCTCATCTGTTCAATAGGGTATTTCCACGTATTTTAACTCTGTAATAAGTTCATGAATCTGTGAGTTACTGCAAAGATGCTTGCAAATATCTTGGTAAAATAGTGGAAGAGGGAAAAAGATGAAATACAAAGCAGAGTGTGATGAACTCGTGTTCCTCTCAGGAATGTTTGGGGGTTTTGTTCCTACTTATAAAGTTTAAGAGAGACAGTTAACCCTATTGAAAAAAAGCAAAAAAAAAGGAACTTTAACACAAAATATCCTGCTGCAGATTTTTCAGTAAGATTAACGATGGTCAAGTCCCACACAGAAGAAGATGGTTAAACAAAGCACTGGTGCATTGATGCTTCTGTCCAGCTACCTGTTTCCCACATGGGCAACTCACATTCACACTCCTGTGAGTACAGGCTTCTGTGGTCTGAATGCAGCATGTGTTGCCTTGAGTAGTTTTCCCTTCCGGCCAAGGATGTAGATATTTTTGGCAGATATAATGCTTCAGACAACAGTTTTTCTAATTTCCCCTGCAACATACTTTTCATGTCTCAATATCTTTCCTTTCCTCCTCTGAGCAGTAGCTTGCATTCAGATTTTCTCCATATCTTACCCTTTCCTGGATTTTCCACAACTCTCTGAAAAGCAAATTTTTTGTGACCTCCCTTTCAAAACTGCTTTTTGGTGTTTTTCTCTCTTTGATCTAATTAAACTGGATTGGTGCAAGCCCAATGACAAAATAACTTGAGGAGGAGGTATTCCTATTCCTAAAAAGAAAATTGTCCAGTGTAATTGGCTGAGTGTCTTAACACAGTTGATTAGGAAAGCATACTCTGAAATTCTCAGAACACACTTGAAAAAAGTCTTTTCTGTCAAGGGAGGAGTGGGAGGAGAGGCAAAAGAAAGGAATTAAGCCATTCAGAGGAGAGTTTCTTAGCAGGTGGCTTGATTTGTGCCACTTCAGCAAAGGGAGAAAACAAACAAAGAGGCAAAAATTTACACCAGCACTCCGGGTGATTCATTAAGTTATATTGTTATTAATGTTTTATAATGTCACTAAAACATTAAAATATTGAGACATTTTCCATGTTTCGACGTTAGGTATTGTATCACACTGGGATATAGCCTAACATTCCCCTCTGTCTTACTGGGAGTCTGCTTAAAACCATCCCATGTTGTCTGTCATCAGTTCGGTGTGGGACTTCCTGCAGGTTTTCAAAGACAATAGTGAAACCTGAGGATTGTATCCTTTTGAGCAAGTGAGTCATCAAAACATCACAGATGTTCATTACCATATGAATTTAGAACAATTTCTAAATCCCCAGGCCACTGTTATCTCTGAATTTACTCTTTGTAGTGAATGGAGGATAAATTGTTGTTTTATTTGTCTGAAAACTGCATTGTGATAAGCAAAGTGCTGGAAATAATCATGTGTTCAGTGTAGCATCAGATATTCTGGTAAGGAAAAGAAAAAACCCAATAATTTCATATAATAATAATAATACATAACTTTTTATAGAATCAATAATTGTAATTGCTATTTCTGATACAATATGGGTTTTTTTCTCTCTCAAGGAAAAAATTCAAATTTTACATGAGGGAGTAGAGAATACCTACAATATCCCATCAGTCTAGTTTGGCATTAGCAAAGATATTTAGGATGGTACCAAGGCAGTGTTGTGAAGACACAGATGAGCTCAACCAGAAAGCACCTGTGGTAGTCTAATTCCAACCTCAAAAAAGCACAGGTGAGAGAGGGGCTTGTTAGAGAGGGTGCAGAACTGTACCTGCAGCTCCACACGAGAAACTCGAATCACACAGGTATCCTTTCAGAAACACTCCTTCACTTGTGGTCTCACATTATCAGCTCCTGAAGCCAACCAGCACTCTCTCCTCCAGGCTTCCTGGAGACAGGTCAGTAGCTACTGAGGGCCAGAAGTTCTCATTAATTGGGTAGAGATTCTGGGGACATGAATACAAGCTCTCCTGTGTCAGCTAGCATAGATAATGGCTCTGTTTAAATTAAAGCCATGATGATTCCAAATAACCTCAAAAAGATATTTTCCCCTTGCTTTGTTTACTTTTATTTCTGCATTATTTTTCCTTTTAGCCCAATAAGGTTTTTTTTTTTCCTTTTAACAAGTTCTCTGCTTCTCTGTAATGAACTTCTTCATCACAACTTGATTTTGTTTATACTGATTAGCTTACAACTGTATTTCAAAAATATATCTTAGACAGGGAAACAGAAAAAAAATGTAGAATATGATGAGGACTTTAGACAGGGACTTAATGTCAGGAAACTCAAATTCACTGAAGAAGTCTGTATATAAGTCAAGAGGCATAAAAAAATACAGGGTAAAAATGCAAATTATCGATTCTGTGTCCATGATGGTACATAACTCCAAACAGAGGTAGGCAGGGTGTAGAAATAATTCAGGTGACTGGAAACTTGAACACAGCACAGAGGAAATCTTTTTACAAGTGCCAGGTACAGCTGAAAATTCACTCTGAGATTTTGTGGAGCAAATGTACTACTTATTTTTACTAAGTTGAGCTTGATATTTGTCAAAGGACTAGTGTAAAAAAAACCCCAAAAACAACAAAGGGCAAGAAAAATCAGCTGATGGACACACTAGTATAAAAAGAGATTTATCTATAGTGTAAAACAGTCCCTCTACATGCAGTTACTTATATTTGTAATTGGGGTAATTTGATTTTATTTCTAATGTCGGCTAGCTCTTCATTTACCAAATGGACATGTTTGCTATCTAAGTCTTCAGGACAAGCAAGCAATACCAATGCACTTGAAGTGCAAACTGGGTGAGATAACAAAAATGCCAGCTGTGTAATCTCAACGATCTGACATTAATTGATTGATAAATCTGTGGCCACTGGTTTTAATCACTAAATTAAAAAAAAAAAAAAGTTGAGAAAACCTTTTCAATCATATTCTGGCTTTTAGAATTTGAACAGAATTACTAAAACTGCAGAACCATCTTTTATGAATATGGAGAGTGGAGAGGGGTGTGTGTATCTATTCTAAATTAAAATTTCCAGTTCCTATCTGTAGAGGATTGAAAAGCTTTTGGTATTATAGAGATCAATGGCATCCACACTAGTCCATGGTCGGTAATAACTACACTAAAAGAATAATTATATGTTAACTCAGTAAATATCATCATATTTGTTTCACATTTCTGCATAAAAAACTAGCTCAACTGAAGCTGAATGTTTCAGTGAAAGAAATACTTTAGCCAGGCCATCAACTCTTCATAAGACCTGGAAGTAAATAAGAGTGATAATCTTTGTAACTCCCCTATGCCAACCTGTAAATACAAGTGTTGCCTGCTTTGGTCTTCATTTATGTTTGAAACACTTGTTCTGGTCAACGACATGATCAGTGATCCTTCAGTACTTGGTATAATTGGTAGCAGCAGGTCAGCTAAATGGTTCATCCCCGCTTGTCTGTATTGCTAATGAAACTCCAGCATTACCACTTCTTTTCCGTCTCCAGGGAATACAATTGCCTAGTACCCTCACAAGTTACAACCCTACCCTTTTCCCACTGCTGAAAGACACTTCCGTGGCCTATTTCCATATGAAAGTCTAGTTTCTTTTGTACTCTAGAAAATACAAAGTTAAATCCTAACCAGCTGAGGATCTGTCCTGGTTGCTTATTTTGTGTTAACTACTGCCTAGCACTCCTGCTGAGGCAAAATGCCTCACCAGTACCTCCTGCAGTGGGCTATGTCTTAAAAGCACACATTAATCATTAATTAACAGATTATAATCCAAAAAATAAACTCCAAACAGCTCATTATAGTGACATTTAAATCACTCCATTCAGTTAAATAGGATGACAGTTTATTTAATAATAATCACAATGTTCCTCTATTCTGTTGGTTTTCTGTATAGACAAAAAGAGATACTGTCAACAAATACAATTCAAATGGTCTCTTTATGAAACAAAATTAGTGCAAGCTGATTTGACTCAGGCTGGTATTGTTTCTTGAAGGATGGGAGGGGTGGCTGTGAGAACAATCTGTTTCTTTTAGGAGTCAATTCTGCATGCCTTACTGTGTAAAATAGTAATAATTGTAAAAAATACCACTTTGGCTGAATGAGAATCGTAGGATTCAGCTGACTTCACAGTTTTAAGGGTATTCTTTCTTTTTAAGTATGATTGGTCATTGAAAATATGAGGAGAAAACAACATTTCAGGACCTATTTTTATAGAAGGAAGCATCCTTCTGTATGATCCCCAGATGAAAAGCTGTCATCTGTCTTCTGAATAAGTTTTATCCTCCTCCCCTTCAATGGCATGTTTTTTTTCGAACTGCAGAAGACTCCAAGCAATTCTTTATAATTCCCTAAATAAAGACATCAGAGTACTGGCAGAAACCGTGCATGAACAGGAATAGGCAGCTGTCTCTGAGAGGAGAAAAAAAAATTAAAAAACAGGGAAAAAAAAGCATGCCTACCCGCTTAGTTAAAAGCTGTGAAATGTTATTATTGAGTGTATGTCAATGTGATGTGTCCTTCCAGTTTTAAATGGTGCTTTAAAATGGTGCTTCAAGCAGAAGATTTCTCATTTATGATATATTAGCCTAAGTCTATGAACTGTTCCGTGGAAAGAGACTTACCAGTCCATCAAAGGTAATTAAAGGCAGAGAGCAAACTTCAAAGACAAAGTGCAAATTGAATTGAGGGGGAAAAAAAAGGAGGAGAAAAAGGAAGAAGAAAGAAAAGAAGGTTTAAAAAAATTCATTTAGGAATATTTAAAAAGACATCTATTGATAACATGCTAGTGAGAAGGTTTTAAGTATGACCAGAAATACAAACTGTCCCCCAAATTTTTATTTTATTTTATAGTACTGATGTAAAAATATGCATCCGGTTGCAGTATTGTTACATCACATATTTTTTATGGTACCTTATTAGGTGGAAAATGCATTCTACTAATAGCTTGGACTATCTTTGCCGACATTGTAGCACCCTCTTTTTCATTTTTTCCTTGGATTAGTTCTACTGTGGGTTAAATGATGCATTCTTTTTGTAGAGTGCTGTTTCCTAAATAGCTGTGCTAAGTCTTCAGTCTGCTCTGTAGCACATACAGCTTCAGCTTTGTGCCGGCATGCATTCATTGTTTCAGTCTTTAATTACAGGTTCAGACAGTATTTCTCAAATAACCCAGTCTAATATTTTGTTATTTGTTCTCAGATTTTTACCCCATTTTTTTTCTGGAAACATTCAAATAGACTTGCAATAAATACAATGCAGTGGAAAATTTAAATCTTATTGTTCTCATTTGAAGGATTAAAGCTGTTAAATAATCTTAAAAATAAGAATATTTGCATTAAATAAAACACTCTCTTCCTCTCTTCTATCTTGGTTGTCTTTTAAAATGTGTCAAACATCTTGCATAAATACTTCACACATAAAATAATAATCAGTAATAGGAATAATGACAGTATCAATAAACTTCATATTCAGAGACAAAAATGCTACAAAATTTCAATCCAAAAAACTGTAAGTTTCAGAATACTATGAGATGCTATAATCAACTGTAACAGAAAATATGATTCATTTAACTATATAGATTGGTAATCTGCTGTTAGAACAAGCAGAAACCATCTTTGCTGTCTCTAGCCAACTACAGAGTAAAGGTAAATTGTTAAAATACACTGTAGGATAAATTAATGAGCATTTATTTATTAAGTGAGAAGTTCCTCAGTTTTCATATTTTCGAAAACATAATGCATGGAATTGGCTTTGTACTCTTGGGATTTCTTTAATGTATTCTGCTCCAAAACCTATTTCCAACAAAAACTCTTATCTTTTCAAGTCAGGATAGAGTTAAACAATAAATCACTATATTGTTCCTTATTTATGATTCGTCAGTGGGTAAATATCTTATTCTATCCCCCATGAGAAATGGCCTATTAAAACTTTCAGTTTCTTTTCATCTTAATCCAAAGCTCATCAAAATCAATAGTTGTGTTTCCACTGGTCTCTAGTATCATTAATACTAGCTGTTTTGGAGGGTTAGTGGAGTGGATATATCTTACACAAATTCAGCTTTTACAGAGAGCCACTTGTACCTGTTTTTTAATGGTTTGCTTATAGTTTGTGACTATTTAGATTGGGCAAGAAGAGCACCTGAACTATAGGGAAAAAAATTAAAGAAAGTTGCTAACAGGAAAACACATGGTGGTTTTATTTTATATTTCTACTCTATTTTGATCTAATTTTAAATAAAAATGTGGAAGATAACATATTTCAGAAGATGAGACAGATGTCTTGTAGGAAAAATAAAACTCCTAAGCACAATACTAGAAGTAGCTAAAAGTTAAAGCACTCAATGAATTCAAAAGTAGGAAAGCAAGATTTCATAGAATTTTAAATAGATAGAGGTTTAAAATAGAAATAAAACTGTAAGAGAAAGGGAAAGGAGGAAAGTGTGCATAAGCTGATACATTTTGATTTTTATTTCCATTGTTTATTATATTTCCTTCTTTTGTGGTAGCTTAAAATTAGATGAGAATTCTAGACTTTCTTAATGTTTATTTTTTACATAGAAGTTTCCTATAACTGCTCATATTCATGAGGTTAAACTCATTTTTCAGAAGGATCATAGTTTAGTTGCAAATGGTTTCTTCCTTATTTTTTTTCTGAAAATTCCAGATCAAAATTTATTCTTTCCATGTAGAAAGCTTTTTTTTTTTTTTTAATAAAAAGAAAGGGATGAAAACATTTTGAGTCTAGATCTTGATACATTGCAATAGATTTTGATTCTATACCAAGGTTGTTGCATTCCAGTTTAGCAAATGGTAATAAATGACAAGGGTTTTTTTCTCTTTTTGAATGTTATTTCATCAGCTACTTAGTACCTGCCTGAGTTCAGGGCTCATCACTGAAATTTACTTCTGAAAGATGAAATGATGAAAGTTTTTTTTCAGGCCTCTACTTATAGAAGCATGAAACACATGGAGTAGGATGGACCACATTGAAAAATCACAAACGATTGTTACTCCGTTATTGGCTTGATAGGTTGTAATTTATGTGTGGTAAATGCACTGTGTCATCTGAACAGAGCACAGATATGTAGCTTCTACAGTCTTGACTGATCTATAGAGTGAATGTCTTTTTCTCATATTTATTTGCCATTGTTTGGTAGAAACAGGAAAAAATTTTTTCCATAGTAGAGAAATAAATAATAAAGATTAATCATGAATATAGCTTTGAGAAAATTACCATCTCTTTAACAGTTTTGTAAAGAGCTTGGTTGCTCGCCAGAACTTAACACTGTGTGCTTAATCTCTGAGAATGCCACTTGCAATGCCAAAGTAACAATGGACATGTCTGAACTCCTGAAAGCAACTCTATGCTCATTTTCATCTGTTCATTTCTATATGGATGCCAATGGCATTTCTCAGTGCCTGTGGATTCACCTCCAAGCTCCAAATAAAACCAAAAAGTGTTTAAATCTCCTTCAAGAAGAAATACTATATTTATTTAACTGTCAATCCATGTTTAATGATTATTAGGGCAACCAATTAATTAAAATGAGCTACATGAAAATGAATGCAATTAAAATGAAACGAGAAATGGGATTACAGCCTCTGCATTTATACCAGTCTATCTGGTAACTTTTATGTCCTCGGTGATGAGTTCCAGTGAGATCTGAGAAGAAGAAAGAAGGAAAGGTAGCTCAAAGGTGTGCCTGTTCTAAATCTTTTGTGAACTCTGGAGACAGAGTAAAGAACAGAATTTATTGTTCCCTCTGAAGAAGGAACAATTATATCTCAGTCAATTCAGAGAGCCTAGGATGACATTGGGAAGGCTGGGAGCTTAGATCTGTGAGTTCTGTGCATATGGGAGGGGGCATGGAATTGGTTAGGAGTACAGTATACAGTCTCATAGGAATACCAGCTTCATTAATTCTGCTAATTTAACTTAGTTTTAACTCCTAAGCACAGTAACAATGTGGTGAGAGCCCCTTAAATGGGTGAATGCATATTGCAAATTGGCTATTGCAATCCTGACTTGTAGACTATTTACATATATGTATGTGTGTATACAGATATGTGTGTATGCCTATGTGCACATATAAATATGTAAACATGCATGCAAATATGTATATGTGCTTGTATTAGAGAAGGTGCCAGTAGATGGCACTCAAGAATATATAACTGATGAGGTTGTTGGCTGCCTTTTCATGAAGAAATCAATAGGAAATCTAATCAGTTCTTGAAACAATGGTGACCTCCACCCAAGACAAAAGCTAACAAAGTCTCTACTTGATACTAATACAATGGTTCTCTCCAAAACCTCCAAAGCCTTTCTTTTCGCAATGGGTGGGTTGCGCTTACTGAAGCTCAAATGTTAACACTACAGCTGCCTCTGAAGTACTAAGCAAAAAGATTCAGATGATATTTATTTCTGTCTCTGATAGCACCTCTCCTGGTATGATGCTTAAATATTGAACTAAATTTTTTTAGCACCTGAATTAGGGCAGTGGCATCCAAACTGCTTGACAGGAGTTGACCCAGCCATGCTATCTATTGTGCGTTCTGGGCATAGAATGGAGAATGACTCATCCAAGGAATAAACATTCAGACTTTTATAATAATTTACACAAACACTCCAGTCCTTAGGCCTGGTTAATTTCTGAATATAGGTCTTTTATTAAGGTTTTATAAGTGGCAAAAGAAATAATTTTAAAAACCTGTGTATAATGCATTGAAATCAAGAACTATGTGGAACTTGTTCCAAGAAAAAAGGGATTTGAGTCCTTCAGTCTTGCCACTACTACCACTCGTGTGCATGTCAGAAGACCCAGATTTACACTATCCTCCTATATCTCCAGATTCTTCTTGGAAGGATATTTGAGATCAGGAATGAGAAATAAACTCTACTGCAGAACCACAGCTCTCCAGGTCTGGACAGCTGGGAGAATACAAGTACCAGCCCCTCATACAGACACAAACAGAACATGTAAAATTAAAGAAGCAGATGGGGTGAGGGGTGGGGAGAAGATGAGAAGGGGAGGGAGACAGAAAGAAAATCATTCATCAGTTCTTGCCATTGGAAGTGAGACGTTCAAGAAATCAATAATGTAAAATGACATTCAGACTGGAAAACCACATGCTGGATAAAGTGAGACATGAGTAAAGAAACACTATTTGCTTTTGTTTCTTTTTGGTTGGTTGGTTGGTTTTTTAATTTCCTCTGTGTTCAGTAAAATATGCATTTGTTCTCTGAGAACAAATTACATTTACAAAAATTTATTTCAATTCTGAAATTCTCCTTGTATGATACATCCCTCTCAGGTCTGAAATCTTAATCAGACTCATATGATGAAAGAGAACACTACTGTGCAGCCTGGGTTTGCAAGACCAAGGAATAGAATATGTGTTATAAGTTTCTTTTTTTCTAAAGATCTGCAGCTTTACAGCTTCCCTATTCAACCTTAAAAAATTAAACCTTGAGCAGGACTTACTTTAGGAGCATAGATGTTCAAAACATTCACAGAAGAGCAAATTTATTCCTTTATATTAGTCAAGTTTGAACTTGCTCCTTGTCAAGATTATGTACACTCTACTGCCCACTCCCTGTATCTTCATTTTCCTTAAAAAGACCTTGTTTTGACATCTAAACCTCACGCGGCATCAAATGAAGTCAGATGTGCTGTTCTAATTTCCAGGAATAGTCTCATTCATCTACAAACCATGATCACATAACACACATGCAGGAGGAGGAATATGGATATTTATTCCACACCAGAAAATATTTGGATCTGCCACAATAGTGTTCCATGAGAAATATTTCTGCCTTTCAACCACTTTGAATAGCCAGAAAGAGAGAAATCCTCAAAAAAACTCTGAAAGGCTACAGAAAAGTCTTTTTTGTGTTGTTGGCTTCTTATCAATTAAGTCATTTCTTTTTTTTAACAAATTAAATAAGTCCTGAGATATGCTACACACAGACACAACTGTCATTCCTGATCTAGCTTTGACAGATTATTTTTCCTGTTTTTTCTCAGCTGTAATAAAAAGTCTAGTAGAATCAATTGAGAGAAAAGAAGAGGTGAATCTGTTGAGAGCCACTAAAGACTGCTTACTGCAGCATTCTTCCCATGACAACTTAATTAACCAGTATGGTATATATCTGCTATCCTTACTGATTACTTATTAAAACTTTTATGTATACTTGCACATGCAGCTTTTAATACAGCTTTTAAAATACAGGGGCACTTTTTTCCCTTTTTTTTTTCATAATACTTTTCCTCTAAATCTCTTAGCAATCAGCTAACCCTAATTATATTTAGTCTACAAAAGGCTGCTGTATGCTCTTGTAATATGCCACCCGAGAGATACGTCCTTGAAGTTTTGTAGAGTTTAATAAAAAACTAGTTAGTGAAGGTAAAATCCCGGAAAGATCTAATGCCACAAAGTCGCTCTCGTTACATGGGAATTCTCTCTTTGCAGTACAGACACGTGCCACTCTTAAAAGCTCTAACTGGTTTGATAGATTCCCACTTATTGCTACATTTCCTGTCCAGCCAGAGTTGCTTAAGAAATGTTATTTCAGGTTTTTAGAAGTTTTACAAGTCTTACATAAACTGCTTAGACAACTTTGTGAAAAACAGAATGGTTTTTCCTTCCTCTCTCAAACTAAGAAAATTAATTTCATTCTTCTCTTGCATCCCAAATGACATCACTTAAATTATTTAAGGAGAGACAATGGTTTTATAATATTCTATAAAGTATAAAATGTAATAAAGCATAAGATTATTTGAATAAGAATTGAGTTACAGATATAATGAAAATTAGTCATTTGCTTATGTTTTCTGTTGACTCACCTATTGTAGGAATGACTAAACTAGCCCACACAAATATCATAAGCAAGTTTCTTATGACATAAAATTTTAAAATAAGAATTTGGTATGCAAAGCAAACATTTCATCTTTCTTCCAGAATCCACCTATTCCGTATTCCCTTCCATTGGACTGTATCTTTCTGTATCTGACAGCTTCATGCATAGGCTGCATAACAGAAGAATCACACATGAACTTACATTAAAAGGCCTCTTTTTCTTCACATCATGAGGCCTTTGTGGTACAATGTCAATGTCATTAATTTGACTATAACTTTGGAAGACAAATAACTGTCAAGTGGTCACTCACAAAGTGACAGCCGCTGTCATGAACACATTACCTTTATTGCCTTTTAAACATAATTTAAATTATTAGCAAATTATTTCAGGGAAATATAAAAGATTAAGTAATGGCCCAGAGGTGCAGCTGATGCAAGCACTTGCAATGCTTCTAGATACTTGAGTTGTATCGTTTTATATGCTCGAGGCCTGAGGAAATTGGAAAGAAATGAAGACATTTCTTTTGACTGAGTTTCTTAGCAATAATTCTTTTTTTAAAATTAAATACTCTGTGGACTAGTGCTAATATTAATAAACAAAAAACAGGCTAAATGAGCCTGTGCAAAGCCTAGCTAAAAGTTTCCAGTATTTGAGGTATTTTATTTATATAACTAAAGAAAATATTTCTTCTCTGCCTTGTTTCAGGTTAGAGGTAGGAACCTAAATACTTGATATTTTATATCTACAATATTATTTTTTTTATCCCACAGTGTATCTATATCCATGAATATCAACCTGTGAAAAGGGTACTGTGCTCATATTAAAGGCAAAGCTGTAATCTTAAGTAGGTCAAAAGAAAAGAGCACCTGACAGAACACAGCTTCCAGAGACCATAACTAAAAAACAAAAACACTTCTCTGTAGTGCCCTTGCTAATGACAAGCTAAACCTAGGTGAAAAGGTTCCTTTCAGGAAAGAACTGGGAGGAGGGGAAGTGCAATAAATACAGTGGCACATGCCTGCTTGCTTGAAGAGTTTCCCCTGGCTTAGCCCTGATACCCTTCCATCAATCATGGCTGATGCCTGCATTACATTCTAATTCCTAAGACACATCTTCTGTCATCTGAAAAGATCAAAGGGGAGGCTTGCTCAGGGACAAGAGAACATGTTAATTGCAATCCCACCCCTTTGTTTGTAAACCTTTTGCAAGGTTCCAATTGTAGTGAATTAATTACATTGGTTCCCACACAACTGCATCGATTCTACCTGTGTCTTTCCTTTTTTGTTTGTTTTTAATCTTTTAAAAGAAATATACTCTGTAATACGCAGCCAGCATTTCAAGGATATGAATATGATCTTGAGGCGTTATGATTACAGAGCACTGGGAATCTGCATGTATTTTCTCTCATACGAGAACTGCATTAACATTTCACTTACTTAACCTCCCAGTAGAATTCTGAAGGTATCATTTATAAGAATTGTATAGGTAGTATAGGAAGAAGAGAGGATTGATTGATTCAGGAGGGAAAATCATATTTCTTTCAGGCATATTCCTAAATTGCTTGACACACATTTGCTTATATGTGAAGGCTATGCTTGAAGAAAAGGTGCTATCTGAGCTCGAATAAAATACATTTCAAGATAGAACTGGGAGAATTAGTGAGGAGATAGCAGATTGTGCAAATGTTGCACATACAAACAAGGCATTTTCATCACATTTACACAAAATTTAAACCACTTTTTAATCTACTACAATGTCACACTTGTTTATTGAAGTTTAATTTAAACCATTTCAACCAAGCTGGTTTCCAATTAACTTAGACTATGTCTGCCTTAAAGACTTTGTTACAGTTCAAAGAGTCAAGCTGTGGAAAGTGAACTTAAACTCACACATCTGAGCTAATAGAAACCCCTAGTACAGATTCTGTTTTACCAATAAAAAAAAAAAAAGTTCTTTAGCTTGATTTTCTCCAAGACAGTGAATTTATTACATTGATACAAAGGTTCAGTTTGATAATGACTCCATTAGGAGCACTTTGCTGATTTACTCTATTGGTATTTCTATAATGATAGTGTTTCTAGTATAGATGTGCCTGTGTATTAAATTGAACTGAACCTGATTTAAACCCAGAATAAGACTATCACCACAGCTTTCCACATACAAAAACCACTATGGAACAGTGAAAAAAAAAGGAAAAAAGAGTTTTTTAAGCCCAATATACACCATTTTCCAAAAAAAAAAAAAAATTATGACACTTTGGAGCTAAACAGCAGAGAAGGTCATATACATACCTGTCAAAAATCACAGACCATGCCTGAAATTCAGATGAACTCCTCCAGAATGTATGCTTAAGTGTATTAGCTTCCTCTTCTTACAGGTATGATGTATTTACATCAAGCTTTGAATCTCTGTGAAGAAAGGCACTTTAAACAGAATTTGCAGAATGATTTAATCAGGCAACAAAATGGAACATGTAAAAGTTAAGATGTGGAAGAAGATAAAAAAATTCCTCAAGGGGCACATTGATGATTTGAGAGTTTAAAGCTTGAGAAAAAAAAAGAAAAAGAAAAAGAAAAAGAAAAACCCTTTAAATAAAAGAGTTTAAAATAATATCTCTTGCTATTATGTTACTGCTAGTGGTGTTTCAAGAACTGATTCAATATCTCTAAGTCAAAAGAAAATTAGCATTGTCTTCAAACTTAAATTCTTATATGAAAGCAATGGCTGTTTCTACTCTGTAACTTTTCCAGAGTTAAAAGTCAGTGTAAGTCATTTTAGAGTTTCCTTGTGCATTTTCTAGATTTTCCTGTTTAATTTTGCACATCATATTAAAATTTTATAGCATATATACATAAATATATATTTTAAAAATTCTGATTTTAATGAAATTATGTGTCCATTATTACCCTCCAGAATTCTAAAATAAAAACATCACTTTCATCTTTTTTTTGCTTTTGGGTATCAAATTATTGTAGTCTACCATTAAATGGTCACCTATTTGACATGGGTGAAAAAAATCGTGCCAGGTAAGAATGGCCCATGTCAACACAAGGGTTGAAAATTTTAAAAAGTGTCAGGAGGGGCGTATAGCACACTGAAGATGTTTCTCTTACTTATTATTTTCATGTCATAGCTGCAAAAGTAGGTGGAATGTGATTTAGGTTCTTAAAAATTGTTGTTATTTTGCTAAAACTTGAGACCATGTCGGGGAGCCCTGAAAAATAAAAAAAAAAGAGAATGTGTTCCTTGAGGATTTATTTAAATCCTCTGGATGTCTGAAGGTATTCTTCTTGCTCTGTACTAAAATATAGAAACACATATGGTCTTGAAGCCTGTGTCAACCCTCATGTCTAGTGGGTAGTAGGCAGACATATTGAAGTGTTCTCCATGTTTTAATATGTTACAGTCTGTGACCTCTGCAGCTTCCTAAGATGGTGAATTCCACAGTTCTTCAAACATATAACAGGACAAAAAAAAGTCTTTTAATTGCTTCTTAATTGTCCCTTTTCTTCAAGGAAAACCTCTGTGACCTCTTTTAAATTATTATGTGCAGTTCTGTGAACTGAAATCAAAGCCAGTTTAATATAACAGTTTAGGTCAACCTCCCCACTGCAAAGACAATAAACTTCAGGAAAGGAATAGAATGAACCCTGGGAAGTAACTTCAGTAGAAAAATTCCAATTTTCTACAACACTCAAGTCAAAAACCTAAACACTTAGGTTACCAATTCCAACCCTAAGTTTTTAAGGATCTTTGGAAGGGATTCATCATATCTAACTCTGGGCATCAGCAGTATGGATAAATACTCCAAGCTGTACACAGTGGTCTTCCTTTATTACAAACAGAGACAGTCATTGTAGAAAGTACTTATCTTGGTGTGTATCAATTGACTATTTCAGAATGAGATTCACTAGTCTCAGAAAGAACCTGTTTATTTCTGAGGATAAAAAGTTAGCTCAAAGTTATCTTCATAATTAGCTCAAGGATCGATATATCAGTATTTGTGAAGTTTCTGTCTGTATAGTGAAATGAATCCTACTCCTTCTGTTGTACTATACTGTGGTTTTAATCTTAGGTGTTTGTAGCATGCCTGAGTAATCCATTCAAAAGACAATTTTAAAGGTGCTATATGTCTAGGTCCGTGCTGTACAAATAAGCATAAAATGGGTCCTGGCATGACTATGGACATTTATAATTTGTGTCCTTATTGCTTATAACCAGCCCAGTTGCATAAATGTGCTTTGTCAGCAAGCAACAATATCTACAGAGTTATATTTGAATGGTGCATTTGAACCTAATCAGTGAAGTAGTGGTAGGAGCTTGAATGTTTAATGTTCCACCAAATAGCTTTACATGGATCTTTAAATTGCATACCTAGCACAGAAATTGAAGTCTGAAAACTCTTTTGGGGGAATATTTCCTCTCAGTTATCTTATTGTTAAAACCAAGCCACATCTCAAACAAACAGCTTTCCTCCCTGTAGTAGTATCTAAAACAGAATTAGCCAAAGGAGAATCTGCTTGCAGTCTAAAATCTTATATTGTGTATCGTTCTCAACTCTTTAGGTCACTGGATGATATATAGCCCTAAGATCAGGTTTAAGAGATCAGATTTAAGAAACATTACATATAGCAGCTCACAGCCCTTCACAGCCATTTAAATGTCTCCCATTTTATACACTTATTTAATGATGAGATGAACTTGAAGGATTGATATTTTTCTCTTTGTGAGATAGGGAACCTAAGCAGTCAATTTCAATAAGGTTCATTTTAAAGAGCTGTGGGATAGATTAATCTTATTTTAGGTCTTCATTGCCCTCTTTACATGTAGTGTGACTTCTGTAGGACTGTAGGCAGAGACTCTTTTCTGAGAAAACACCTAGTTTTTTCAGCCTCTTTTCAGTCATGAACCTATCCAGGGAATTGTGCAACTAGGCTGTGCAAAGTAGGAATTCCGTCCCACTGACAATAGTGCAAGGCACCCACAAATTACTGTGTGCTGTGCTTAATATTCTGCTTAAATTTAAAGAAAAAAATTGTATTCACGTCTAGAAAGCCTCTACCAACTTTCTTATGTCTTCAGGGCTCCTGAAAAAATGCTATGTAGTGGTCCTTAAAAGCTCCATCTTCAAGGGAACTTGACAATTAAGAAAAGGCAGAGTGATTGTCTAAGTTGTTTTGAAATATTGGCTTGCTGCCTACACAAAACTGAACAAAGGCTTACTTTGCCTTTTAGGTCAAGCCAATACAGGCCAAGCTTGAGCTCTGATTTGCCCCATACGAGGTAATATAATGGAGTGGAAGCAGCAGCTACTTAATATAGGAGTTAAAATTACCCATGACTGAAGTGTGCACATCAATCAAAAGTTTTGGCATGTAATGAGCTAGAAAAACTGGTGTGGCAGGTTTGAGGGGCAGGAAAAGGCTTCGCTCTGTATTCAGCAGTTTCCAAATTACCATGACATCCCTTTGCATAAACCACCCGACTTCCAGCAGGTGGATTTTACAGGCATTGTGCTGCCAGCACAAAGATGGATCAAGAGGGAGCATTCAAAACAGCTTCCTGTTTTGTGTCCTTAAAATCAAAATTCCATGAGGTCTGCCAGATTTCTTAACATTTTTAGAAGGTGGACTATAAAAAAAATGAAAGGAGTAGCAAAGAAAGAATGAAAAATGTTACGGGTTTAATACATTACACAAGCAACAGAGTTTACTTTCCCTCCTCTGAAAACCCTCTTTTTTTAATATAAAGACCTGCATTAAAATGAATCAGAGCTATACGCTCTAATCTTTCTGAGGTGTCTTCCTAAAGGACGCATATCATTCAGCTCTCATTGCAATAACTCACAGCATCTCCTCTCTTTTCACTTGAATGCTCTTTGATTTATTATTCCTATCTTGATCTTTTAGAAAAAGATACTGACATGTTTACATGTCTAAAACCATTAGCAAAAAAATCTTTCCTAAATATAAAATAATGGCAAAAGTGTATTTGGGAAGATATCAGATACATGTTATGACACTTTTCTATAAATGCCTTCCAGGCATCTAAATATAGGGATTCAAAATCTTAATTCAGATTCCCACATGGTGGTGTGATTTGTATATGAAATTCGTGCAAACACCCCAGTGAAGATCACAGGCAATGTAGGACTTTAGAGTGTGCTTCTGACTTGGTGCATTGAAGGCTCTCTCTTCTAGGTAAGCTGTAAAAGTAGACTATGTATTAGCAGTTTCTATGCTCTTTGTTTAACAAAAAAAAACCCCATTTTAATATGTTTTGCAGCAGTTTCAGTCCTTGAAACCTGTTTCTCAAGGAGTGTTAGATTAGACTGCAATGATTCTGCAAGACTGCTAACTCACCCAATTGCATGTTCACTCTGAACCACTGCAAAGTATATAACATAGATGTTCATAAAACTGCTAGAAAAAATCCAGTGGTCAGTGGTCAAGGGATTTTCAGCTGCATGGAATGACAGTCTAGTTTTAGGATACGCTGTATTGCATAATAAAACATTACAGTTTGGAAGCAGTTCATTTGGATTGCTGTGGGGTTTTTTTATTATTTATGTCACTGCAGGACCACACCTCAAGATTTCAGCCAGGAGAGGAAATAAGAAAATGTTGAAGAGAAGGAAGAGGAAAAGAAAAAATGCAAACCTACAAGGACTGCATGAACTTTTGCAGGCTGATAAGTTAAAAACTTAATATAGTTGTTTTCTAGAAGCAGAAGAGAAGGCTTTCATCAACAAGGAGTTTTATTCTAAAATTGGAATATATCTTGAAGAATGATTTAATGTCTAGTGTTTGAGCTGGGCCCATCATTGTTAGCTGGCAAAAACTTAGATGAAAACTAGGCTTCATGGCAATCGATAGCTGTATGCCATTGATTTCTGTGGAGGCAGGATTTTCTCCCAGCCTCTCGACATCGATGTATTACTGGAAACTTCCCCTTTCTTTTTGCTTTCTAACAAAACAAGGCAAATCTCAGCACACAAGAGACAGTTTCAGCAATTTCAGCTTTAACTCTTAACTTATACCCCTTTTTTCTTGTCCTCATGTAATCTACTCATCTGTTCCTCATAAAAAAGTTGTTATGAATGCTTTTCTCTTCATAAAAATGCATTCAGTAGCAGGGTCAAAAAAAAAAGGCCCTCATCAGCCATTGTATTTGTTACACTATGTGTTTGAAGAAACAAAGGATAATATTTTTTAAAGTGCAAGATTTTAAAGAAAAAACAACATTAAAAAGCAAATAATCTACTGGATATACTGTTTTGCTTTTTATACCTTAAAAAGTTTTTCATTAAAGAGCATGTGCTTGAAGTGTGGGACTTAATTGATACATACTGGCTCTAGATCAAGAGGATTATTCTGATGTCTTTCCCACCCCCTTCAATAACTAAATCCATAACCCCCTCACTGCACTCATCTTTCTCCTTTCCTACCTTTAATGGAATAAAATTTTCTGAACTAAAGACAAAAAGTTTTTTGAATTTAATCTGTGGTATTGTTTGAGTCTGCTTTTAAGGGCTGACAGCAATTTGTTTTTCTGCTGATTTTGTGCAAGATCAAACCCAAACATTTTGTTAGTTATAGGTTAAACACCAGAATGATGGTGTTGTTATATCTGCAACAAAATCCTAATCTAACAAAAAATCTTTCCTGGAACTTCAGTGGTCTCTGTATCAAATCTTGTGTTTCTTGTATAAAGTTTTGTGTACTCTCTTTTATTTTGAGAATTACATAGAAAAAGTAATTCCCAATTTCAGAGGAAGCCTAAAGTTCTTAAATCATTGTTAAATTACTTATATTCCTTGGACGCTATATCCAGTATGTTCTTTTTAAAATTGATTTCATAGTCTTATGCCTTTTCTGCAGTGGGGGGGAAGGTCATGCCTAGGAACAATTATGGATGTGCTCTTTGGAATGGAAAACAAGCTGCCTGTTGTAAGCCTCCAAGTAAAGAAAAATAAAAAAAAAGAAAACACTTATTGAAATTATGGTTAAAGAAAGAAAACAAGCTTACAATTAAGATTTTTAAAAGTAAAATTTTTAGACAAGGCAAGTTGGTTGAATCCATACCTGATTTTTCCTAAAAAAATAGAAGTGGAATACTTATTTTTTCCTACTAGCCAGGCATAATGTCTCCCTAAGCTAAGGGAATTAAATGTCTGTATTTATCCGTCTTTTCCCCCTGCAGTACATAATCACTGTCTGTCACACTTTGATGTCATAATCATCCACTGAAGCTTCACTGTTAAACAGTAAATCTGCTTAGCGCACCAAAAAAAAAAAAAAAAAAAAAAAAAAAAAGGAAAAAAACTGCTTGCTTTTTATTGCCTCAGTGGCAACAAATTTGACTTACAGCCGTGTGGTACTATGTCACTTTGGCCTTAATGAAACCATTTTGATAAGCGAAAATGCATTTTTAAAACAATACCTTACTCAGTTCAAGCAGTAACTACAACTCTTTTCTAGTAAGTAAGCATAAAGAGTCCTTTCTTGTGTATAATGTATGTGAGTAGCATGACCTCAGTGTCAAATAGTGCTTCACAATATCTTTCTGCAATCATTTTTCCATTAAAGGGAAGACATCTAAACCTTGGTATAGATTTCAGTTGTGAATTAAATACTCTTTTATGTATTTAGTTTTTCAAAAAGATTGGTTTACATTTGGATCAGATGGCCCAAAATGAAGACAGTATCCAGTTCATTTCTGGAACAAAGTTGAAAGTTGCCATCCATTTCATGTTATATTATATTTTTAATGCCAAATCAAAGTAGCAGCTCCTGTTTAAATTCTTCTGCTATTTTTTTGTACCAGTCTCATTTCCTATTTGCTATTTTTTTTGTTACTGCCCAGTTTTTATCTAACCTACTGAGCCATTTAATGTATGATTCATTGCATTCTTCTGTTAAAATTAATTGCAACACTCAGTGAAGAGAAAAGGCTCTCTTACTTCCTGTAATTGTTGACATTCTCCTCATGGACACCACATTATTTGGTCACCTATTGTAAAAGGAAAAAATAAGAAATCTAAGAGAGAGGACAGAAAGAAGAATGGGAAAATCTGTGCTCAACATCAGTAGCTCACATTATTTCTTTAGAAACTTTTCCATTTTTATAAGACAATTCCAATTCCCCACAAATGTTGACAGCAAAAAATTCTCAGTCTAAAAGTATAAATGAATGTTAACAATCAAGCCTTAGGGAGCCACCTCTATTGTACAATTTATTCTTCCTGATTTTATCTCTGATATATTACAAATAAACCTTTTCTTTAAAAAATTGCTGATAATATTATTAACAACAATAGCAACAGCAATGAATTTCCAACATTATTCTAACACAATGTTTTTGGCAAGCATTCCTGAGCTGGTACTTATTTTATATAGTAGGTCTGTAGAGAAGCTGTAGCCAGATGCCAAAAATACCTTTTTGCTTCATAGAATACTCAATGCTCTTTTTATTATGTTAAGGAGTTGATAATTTCAGTTTAATTATCTTTTGGCACGATACTATAATATTTACAGTGCAAACTGCTCTCCCTGATATATTTCTCTGGTGTTTTTCTGCCTATTGGGTTTTCAAACAGTATTTCTCTGTAGTCCAGGGGCAGAAAGAGTGGCTCCAATATATTTACATTCAATGCAAATACTACAATGTGGAATCAGTTGGTTCTCTCAACAGAGCAAGTAGAAAAATTGTTGCATTTCATTACCGATATCATGTAGCAATTTTAACCTAGTTTAGGCTTTAGCTGCTCCAATAGAAGCCACAATAACTAAGGAAAAAGAGGCTCATTTTTGCACAGTCCTCACATCTGATCAACAGCACTAAAAAACTATGAAAGGATTCCACATGAAGGGTTGATCAAGAAGTACAGATAAATTGAAGTCAAATATGACTGATGTTGAAAAACACATCTTGAACTCACCAATGCAGATGTGAAATATCTTTCATTCTGTACTCTTAATGACAAAATAAACCTAATGAGAATGTAGACACAATGAGGTTCTTGTAAACATAGACAATGAGGAGATGTTTTTCTTAAATTGAAGAAAAAATTGGAGCCATACGACAATATCTTTGGGATCAAGAAAAGAAACACTGGCTGTTCTCAATACCAGTACCTGTCAGCTTGAAGATGCTTCACTTTCTTTTATAATATTCTGAATACACCAGTTTAATAACACTAGGGACACTTTAATGCATAGCAGTCTGTTAAAAAAGGAAGGAAATAAATAACATGTGGGTGTCTTTTAAGATCCAGCAACTATTGTTTGAGTTTCTATGCCTGTTCTTCCATTATCCCAAAATGAGTTTCCTTTCAGAGACAGCAGAATGGTTTGACATAACAAAACAAATAGCTCTCCTCCCCCTCCCTATTCGACTCCCAAGGCACGTGCAGGTCTGCTCTGCTGCACTAAGCACCGTGTCAATATATCAGTCAATTCATACATCTCCACAACAGTAGACTCAGCTTAATGGTGCATGCTACTTTTAAACGTACAACTTTTAAATTATTTTTCCCCTTGGCACTCATAAGTGTGAGAAGCCAGTAACATCAGCTCAACTCAAGCCTGCTTCAAGGAAGCGTGTCCTAGGCAAACTCCATCTCTGCAAAGCAAACACAATTCTGATTCACAAGGTGTCTTCTGTCTTTAGGAGAAGTTGGACCATGAAAAAGGCGACTGTATTTGCCTGACAATTTGGGGCTACATAAAGCATGCCTTCTTCCTTTTGGCTTTATAAACCTGCTTTGCCTGCAACCATAACGTGGAAATTATGCCCTGACATGCAGGAATTGCATTTTTAATAATTATTTAAGAAGAGAGGTGATGTCTGCTTTACAGGGCTACTGTTGACTTTCTGTTTTATAGTCAGGTATGATTTAGATGGCAATTCACTGACAATGAATGACTATATGCATTTTAAATGTAAGTATCTTTACTGATTTCACCATAATTACTGGCATCTTTAAGTTGTAAGTTAAGCAAGCTATTCAAAGAGTAGTAATGTCTTTTGATAAACCCAGTGATACAGTTAGAGAAAGAAAGACAGGCTTTTGAGTGAAAAATCCATTTCTGGTCCAATTACTAGTTAGTCTAGTGAAAGATCCGTCCCCATAAGCCTTACTTCCTGTTCAGAATCTTGGCCATGAAGCTAATGTTTCCCTTCATTCTTAATTTTAGACATATATTTAAGAATTTCCTGCATCCAAGAATCAGGACAAGCTATGAGATATTTGACAGTAATTCAAATGAAAGTTGTTACATACATTTTTTTAAAGTTAGTAGTGATACATGTCTATTCCAGGTCTGTGTTTTGTCTCTAACTCTTCACTCTTCATTCCGTGTGAGCATCAGCCATGTGATTCCAGCCTGATCCGAGGTGTGGTAGTGAAAGCATCTGAGTGATCTGGACTCTTGTTATTGTTATGAACATGTGTTATGCAAAAAAAGAATACCATCCATGTGTGACTTACCTCCTCATATATGTATTACTGATTTATATTATCAATTCACCTTGCCCACTTTCACAAGTGTAACTGGTTAAAAAAGGGAATTAGGAATAGATCTAATAGAAGAAATCATTCAGGTTTTCATACTCCTTTTTAAGAAGCTTTGTGCTTTGAAATGCCTCATCCACCTCTGAAAGATCTAGGAAAGATACACAGAAAGATAAAAGAGATGCTTACAGCTATGGAAATTTTCTACATGAAGACTGCCTTGGAAAACACCATGCAAATAGACATAGTCCTATAAAAATAAGCATACAGTCCTATAAAGTCATGAATTTTTAGGAGGAGTGGGAAATCTGTTTTTTTTCACCACAAGAGCTGGATAATATTTAATGAAATGATCAGGTAACTTCAAACATACAAAAGAAATCACATTTCCTAAACTGATCCATTATATTTGAAATTACACCATATGGATATAATGTGTCCTGTCACAACATCAAAACACAATTTTTAGTGTTATAATTTTTGAAATATGAAAAAATAAATTAGAATGTGTCATAATTCTGTGGAAGAAGGTATTCAAGTGTACACTATTATGGGTTTTATTCTTGCCATTAATTCACTACTATTCTCTATTTCCATAACTATATTTTTACATATATTGTTATTTGTGTCTTGACATCATATTGGGTCACAAAGTAGAACCTTTACCCTTGAAAGGAAAGTTTAAGAAACCATAGTACAAATTATATTCTTTTGACATTAGATAGTTACTGCACCCCAACAAGTATTTCTGGTTTATAGCAACCACTGCTTGTTCTTAATTTTACAGTTTTTAAATTCTGTATGCATAAGTGAAAAAAAATGCACTAGGACTAGACCATTAGTTCAGAACACAGGGCAAATACTACTAAACTATATCTGAAAGATGTTTGGCTAAATTGTCAATAACCTTCAGTGACCTTACTTGTTTATTTTAATAGGCATTTCTATTTTTCCTCTCTCACTGGCGTAATTTCAAAGACATACATTGGAGGCCAGCAGTGCATGCCATATACTTTTCTAAGAAAGCAAAGTATATCCCTTCTGTGAAGCTTCTGTGGAGTTTGCTGACCACAAGGGAAAGGGATTTTTGTCATTATTGACAATATGAGTACATACATCAACCTCCTAAATGGAGAACTGTATATCTCTGTACAAAGGGTTTTTCCCAAGTGACTTGTTCAAATAGAAGACATGGAGAAGACATTATTGTTCCCATGATCCAATTTATCCTGAAGTCTTTGTACTGCTTTGCTATTTTTGCTTTTCTACACATGCTTTATTACTCAGCTGAAGCATCATGGTATGTTTTGCCCACTGCAAAATAATTATCTTCTAAGCATATTTCAGGGTACCTGAAACTGATCTTTGATTTTTTTTTCTATGATGAGGTTCTTTCCCTTGTAATTTTTGCTCCTGTATGGTTATGTGTGATATTAAATGACAATCTTGACTCTTACTCACTATTAACATTCCCATGCCTGTAAGACATCTCAGTAGTTAATCCATTTTACAGGGATATATTTTATCTACTTGTAAAAAACATTCTGAAAGTTAGTGAAAACAGATCTTGCTTCATTCCTCCATGTAGGAGACCCAGAAAAATATAGCCCAGACCATCTAGTTTGCTGACCAAACCCACCTGCTGCCTGACAGCAAATATTTTGTATCTTGTAGACAAATAGCAATTACAACTCTTGCTTTCGTTGATTAGAATTTTGGTGACCATGCAAAGTTTAATCTCATCACCTTGTCTCATCCACAAATAATGAGTTTTTCTGTATTTACAGTTGTTGGATTAAACAAGCAGAAAACCATTCTTCAGTTTTCCTCACATTTATTTTGCAGAGAATAAGAGCGATACTATGTGGCCACTTGCTTTCTTTTCTTGTTTACTTCATTTAAATCTTCTCTTTTAAATCCAACAACATAGTTCTGTATTTTGAAAAATATGTCTTGTATGCCAAATGATGGTACAGTTTATTACCATGAATTCTACTGTTAGAGCTGAAACACGATCAAGCCGATTCCCCACTGATTTTACTCCTGATCTTGCATTTTTCTAGAAGGGCAAGGTCACCATCAGTTATGTGAGTTTTAATGCATATTTAGTAAGCATTTCCTATTTCGCATCATGCCCATCTGAAAAAAAAATTAACAAAACAGTTTCAATATAAGTATCTCTTAAAGACTTGGCATGACTCCCTCAGGTGTTACAGGGAATACACAGAGTTTTCTCAAAAAATCATGGAAAATAAAGTTATATTGTTGTTGATGCTCTGCAGTAGTGAGAGCTTTTTGAAAATTATGACTCACCTTAAAAGCCTCAAATCAAAAGAAACATCTAATGGCTTTTTACTGATGTCATCATTTTGTATGTGTGAAACCATCCCTACAGATCAATTTGAAAAGATTATTATAATTAAAAATGCTTGTTACAAATAATTCAATATCTAATAGCATATTCTTACAGGACTAGAAGGAGTTTGGTTCTGAATACTGCACTCAGAACTTACAAGTAGTTGATGGTAGACGTCTGGCAGATTATAAGTACTACTGGTATATCATTAACAGCAACAAAATTAATGAAGCAGTTATAAATGTATATTTCAATGTTTTTGGAAGAACTTTTTACCTTAATTTTTAAAATTGAGAAAGACTGTATTCCTGAATTTAGTATATGCTACACCACTGAGTCTTCTAGTTGTTATGTAGCTCCTGTTTTCCTTAGCTGAACAACAATTTTGAAACAAAATGACCCCTCATGTTTAGGGATGACACTTCTAAGTTAATAAATCATAATATTTTTCAAAAAAATCTTCCTGTAATGGAAAAAATGTGATAATATTCTTTCTCCTTAAATGCAAATTATTAACCTTATATAAAACAACTTCAAATGAAATATAATGTTCTTTGTGAGTGAATTTTGAATGGTGTTTAATGTTTTTTCATAAATTAAATTTTTTTTTCTTATATGATACACTACTCAGTTCAATTTTTTTTTATTTTGATGACTACGTGGTATTTATTGGTAGTTTTTCTTGGCATTCCTGTAAAAGATCTTCTTTGACCATCAGTTCCTGGAATCTACTTTTACATCTTTTATTCATTGCTCTCTTCCCTTCTTGTCCAGGTAAGAGAAAGACTTTTCCATATCTAAATACTGGAAGTCATTGCTGGTCCTTGTGTAAGCATTAAAAGCATTATCCTGGAACTGACATGTAGAAATGACTGTTTATTGTATCAATCATTAATCATTAATCTTGTCTCTTTTTTTCATTCCTTTTATCTGCTAAGGCTATTATTATCTTAAGGACATTAATTCCTTAAGACATGGTCTGCCTTTTCCTTTTGTATGTGTACAGTGCCTGTCAGAGTCAAATCAGTTGTATAAAAAAAAATCATAAAAATAGAAATAGCAAAATATGGCCTTGAATTAATGGCTAAACAAAGCACATTTTTCTTCTAAAAGAACAGAAAGGGAATCTTCACTGTCAGCAGGGAGTAAGAATGCACAATTTCACACAGAACCCTGCTTCCCTTTCCCACAGTCACATATATAGGCATAAAAAAAGGAGAATGAAAAGATTTACTCAAGATAATACAATAATGTCACTATCTACAGCAATTCACCTGCAGAGATATCTTAAATTTTCATTTTATGGACACTGAATAAATAAGCACTTGAACAATATTCCTGTGACTCCAAAGCATAAGACTACTGGAGAACTGAGAGTAAAGGAAAAGTAAACTCTGCAGTGATTTGATGAGTTTTACCCTCTTCATTTGAACAAACTGAAAAACTCTAAATACAAGTCAAAGCCTATATATAAAACATTTAAAGACATTCTTGTTTCTTGCACTTTTAATTTGAAAATGCAGGTATTACAGCATTGTGGACAGGGACCTGGTTTTTTTAATAAACCCACAATACTGAAGAAACCCTATAATATAAATATATGCCTATTAGCTCTGTATTGGAGAAAAAATTCAGCTTGTTTAGCAGTTTCAGTTGAGGGAGTTTGTGGATGTACATGCTAATGCTGAGTTGGCACTGAAAAAAGTGTAAGTTATGTAAAGTGGTAATTAAAGGATTCCAGGTAGATGCAGTGGTTGCCCTTACTCACTTTAGCTGGCTGACATCCCTCCACCAAGGGCTGCTCTGTGGGAGCAGCATAACTCCAACTCCAATTTGTGCTCCCTGTCCTGATATGCTATGGTGCCAGGCTTAGTGCTTGCACAAGTGGGAAACAAAGCACCCAGAGATTCAGGTTTATAAATTCCTGATGAGGATGGATACTTCATTCCCCATGGAAGTGTTTCCCCTGGGAGATTAATTGACTTCCCAACAGGAAAAGCTAAAGTGTCTATGAGGAAAAGGTGTGGGGGAACCCTCCCACATATACATTCAAGAAAATGCACATTTGTGCAACTTGCTGATTCACTTATGGAAGATCATAGTGAGTGTGAAAATAAGAACTATGTAATACAAAGACATGTTTATGTATTTTATGTGTTTGCACCAAACAGTTCATAAACCAGACTCAGTACTGTAAGTGTGAGACTATTTTTACAGATTTTTTTTGATTTAAAGAAAGACTATGGTTATCATGAGTATAATAACTGTTCATCTGGCATGCCTAGAACCACTTCAACACCAGAGTCAGCAACAAAATTACCAGTTAGTCTTCAGATAAGAACACATCTAAAGGAAATGACTATGATATGTGTGTGTGTTTGTGCTTATCAGTAATGTAAACATGATAAATGGTCTTGTTAACTCCTGCCTTGAAATACATAGTTATTGATGTAAATGCAGCAAGGCAAGAAAATTGATTTATAAAATGACTGATAGGTTTCTTTGTTTCTTTCAATTAACTAATCCTGGAAAATAAAATCAATTTAGTCATAATAAGAATGCCTTTTCCATAATGTAATGTGTGTGGATTGGTTGGGATTTAAGTGATTTTCCCAGTATTTCTCTTGATGACTCATTATAAATATACGTATATGAAAATAACATTTTCTTTTCAATTCAAAAGATTGAAATATATGTTAACAAACAATGCTGACTGGTGGCATTCTTTCATGAAGTAGAAAAATTATAAGGTAGATCACAACTGTGAAATAATGAGGTTTTTTGTGTATTCTGGCTGCAATTCAGAATAAGCATTGAATTAACAATCAGAAGAAAAGTAGAAGAAGGAATATTATTTTTTGGACTAAACATTTATGGGAATTCACTTCATCACCATGGAAGGTTTTTTGTTTTATTTTTTTTTCCAGTGGAATTGTTTGAAATCTTAAGAAAATTAGACAAAAACAATGCATATGTTTTTATAAGCAACAAAATTAATAGTGTCATCATTTCATGATTGCTTGCAATTCTTTAAGAATGAAAACAAATTGTCCTCTCAATTTCTTTCCTGTCTTCTAAGAGAATAGAGTCATTAGCTTTCTTGGGGTTCTGATTACAGAGAAATGTTTATGTTGGCAAGACATATCTAAGACAACATCACCACAACATTTTATCTCCTCACTGAACTTCTTTTTAGCCATTTCCATACTCAATTGATATGATTACTGAAAAAGTATTCTGTGTCTTTCCTTACATGAAGCCATTTCATTTGGCAATGAAAAAAAAATCACTTTAGATACACTTCTATTTGTTGATAGTCATGGATTCTCTCGTATCTTCTTGGTATGGATGTTTCGTTTGTTTCTTTATAAATGTAACCCTCCCTTTCCTACTAAACAAATATAGTCTTTCTGAAAGGTGGAAAACTGCTTTCTGCTTTTGGTGTAACTTTCAGCATTATGAAGTTTTGAGAAAAAAATAGGGAAAAGCAGCTGAAAAACTCCTAGAAAAGAAGACAAACAACAAAACAATGTAATGTTCATGTGATAAGAAAAAAATCAGAAATTTAAGATTAAAACCAACAAATAGGTGCGTGGCACAAAGGAATGTAAATTCTCGTCCAGAAAAAATAATAACCATGAGAAATATATGTTTTTCCTTATAAGACTGTTTTATTTATTTTGTCACAAACTTAAATTTAATATAAATGTTTTGCCTGATCTATCCCATTTGGGAAAATTAAACAGGCAACGTAATATTTCTGTTTCAGATCACATTAATAGGCTAATTATTTACTCAAGAAAATTAATTGGGATTTCCCTTGTAACTTTTTTTTTCTGAAGATGCTGGAATACACTGAGAGACCCTGATTTATTTTAGAATTAGTAGAATTGGGTCCAAAATTTTCATTGGCATAGAATATATACCATTATTTCTAGGTTAAAATTCTACCAATGGCCTTGAAGAGAAATGTTTTATATGAAAATGGTTATTACCCTTGTGATTAAATTACCTTGAGAACCACATCTAGGTTTTTTTCTGGAGGAATGGAAAGGATGGAGAAAAATTTTGTGTAGTCTTACATTAGAGTAGCCAGAAGGACATCAATGACTTCATAAGATACTTCACTCTTAATAATAATTTTTTTAACCCACATTTTCCCTCTCCCATATTTATTATTTTTTGACCCTGATTATCTCTTACATTCCAGTCCAGGTTTATCCACATTAAAGGATGTACTGAAGAAAAATTCTTTACAAGTTTTCTTGCAGCCACCAGGCTAACATAAAAATAATTGTGCAGAATAGAAAAGCTTTGTTATTGTTGTTGCTGTTATTGTTATTATTATCAATATTATGATTATTAATTTGTTTACACAAGATGAATATACTAATTACTTTTTGAAGGAAGAAATTCTCTCTTCTAAATAAAGTCATCCATTCAATTATTATTTATAAGTATTATATATTCATAATATATAATATTTATAGTATATTTAATATATAATATATAATCAGTACTATATATATATTATATATAATAGTACTATAGATATATATTATATGTGCAAATATATATATATAACTGGTACTATATATAATATTTATAGTATAATATATATATTATAATATATATAATCAGTGCTCTTTTGTTAAAGAGAACTAATTGGGCAGTGGCCTGTGGTTTGGAGAGATGCAATATATTAAATATTTGAACTAGATTCACACATATATTATACACTTTGTCACAGCTCGTAAGCATGACTCATCCCATGTGCTATGCACAATCTCTTTGAGATATTTCTTAATAAAGAACCATATTTCACAAAGAAGAAGGATTTGCAGGCAGGAGTATTATCTTTTCTTTAACAAATAGATGTTATAGGGACAAGAAGATGAGTTTGGGAACATAATTTCTTCACAGGATGCCCTTATCACTATCTGTGATAGTGCTTGCATCTTCTTAGGGTTGGTATTCCACTGAAAGAGGAAATAACAAAGGAATGAAGTAGTATCACAAAACAAATTTCATTTTTAGCAGCATTTCTATCTATTTCTGCCTATTTCTACTAAAATATGACTAGCTTCAGCCTCTAGAATAATTTGGGGCAGGTACACGCTCTGTGTCAGAGCTGAAGATATTTTAATCAACATTTTTTTTATGTGCAGGAAAAACAAAAAAATAAAACAAGATCCATTTCTGTGTATCTTATTCTTGATCCATTTGCATGTTTTAAAAATATTTTGTCCTCATTATGAGAGAAGAATTTCTCAGTCAGGGTCATTATTTATGGTTATAAATGATTCAATTAACATTAATGAACATTTTGCACAGTTGTTCCCAGTGAAATGTGTGTAGCCAAGCTTTAGAGGTTACTTAGCTCAGTAAAAAAAAAGAAAAAAAAAAAAAAAGAGAAGTGTATTTATTTTAGTTGAAAGGACCATGACTTTATCTACTAACCCAAATTATGTGTACTAATCAGGCCATTCTTACACTGAGCTCATATCTTGGGGTTTAAATGCAAAGCACGGATACCTTAAAGAAAGATAGATATCTCACCTGTGACCAAAGATCTGTAAGGCCCACACCGGCAGTCTGAAAGAAGTACTGAAAGAGTCCTGATATCTAGGGCATGCTCATTATCCTTGAAACATTGCAAAATATTTGCTACCCTATCCTAAACATATGAGTCTCCCTCTGTTTGTGAGCAGGATGCCAATGTGCCTGGATGTGCCTGGATGTCTCACTATCAGTATATTCAGTAGATATGTTACAAAAGTGATTCTCAGAAGAAATGATTGATGCCTTTTGTGCTGCAGGAAGAAAATGGTCCAATATTGGAGGCACAGATGATTTAAAGCCAGAATAGACAGCTCAGTATTAGCCATAAATTTATTTTTCAATATTCAGGCCAACATATTAGCAAACAACAAAATATGGCTCACACACCTATGAGAGCAGTTTTAATGAAGAATTTTATTCAAGCTTATTTCGTTACTGTTTTCTTGGTAGTGTGAACTGTGAATTAAGTTGAATACAAAGGGTTTTCACTGCACTGAATTACCTGTTTCACCTTGAAAAGCCACATGAAATGAAGCTCTTAAAGCCTTTTGAAAATGACCTTTTTCCTCAGCAATGATTTATCTTTCCCCTCGAAAATCCCTTTTACAAAAGGGAGTATGATTAAA
The DNA here is from genome assembly GCA_910950805.1 of Acrocephalus scirpaceus scirpaceus. Taxonomy (NCBI): domain Eukaryota; kingdom Metazoa; phylum Chordata; class Aves; order Passeriformes; family Sylviidae; genus Acrocephalus; species Acrocephalus scirpaceus. The sequence goes on from OU383775.1 coordinate 76,170,977, forward strand.
GGAAGCCAAGCAGCACAAACACTCGGTGAAGATCCTGCTTATCTGGAACTCACTTGACAATGTATGTTTTGGGGGTCGGGAATGCTGCAGGTTCAAGGGATAATTCTGCCTTTCAAGCACTTCAATTTATTTCATGCCTGAGCACTGTCATTGTATGCAGACAAGATGAAACGCATCGTTGTGTAAAGAAATTGAAATGAAATCCTACTTGACCCAGCAGGATGGGGCATTATGTTTGACTCAGTAGTGATTCCTGGAATAATATCTAATTCCAGGAGGAAAATTTCTTGATATGGCCACCTGCTGTGAGTGTCTTTGTCCAGGGATCACAAGTTGTTCTGGGTGACTGGGCTCAGGACATGCCTAGAAGAAAGCAGCCAGCCTCCTGCTGGCATTTAGATCTCTTCATTTTCTGTATGCTGCCATTCAGTGGGAACGAGTGAATGAGGAGTGGGAAAAACTGAAGCACTTCCACAGGAAGACTCACGCCCCAGCAGAAATGAGAGCTAAAACCCATTTGACCCAGGTTTCTCATGCAGCTTTCTTGAGGAGAGGGGAAATTTGAAATTAAGAGTCATTGGGTTTTTACCTTGACAGGCGAATTTTTTTTTTTTTTTCCACATGGGCCAGTCACCAGGATGTCATTTCCCATTCATTCCCTGTGAAGTGCTTACTTTGAAAAGGCTGCACACCACCAGATTAAATAAAATGGGAGCACTCCATGTCTCACAAGAGGGAATCGTGCAGACGGCTTTATTACTTCTGTCAGAGAACAAAGGTTTTCCCAGCATGCGGGGGATTATTAGGCCAGCAGCAAATAAACGGAATGCGCAGTGTTAAAACTTCAAATATGACTAACAGAGACAAGACGGGGGGGAGAATCCATAATTGATTTGTCTGCTGCTACAGTATGAAGAATAAGATTATTCAGGTGATACCACCTAGCTAGCTTCACTGTTAGGGTAGAATCCAATTATGGTGAAAAATTACATAGTTGCCACTGATGCAATTACCACAGAAATAGATAATTAACTCCTCCCTCAGACAATTCATCTGTATAATATTAAAATATTTATATATATATTATAAACAAAATTTATTCAAAATAGGGAGTAAATATCAGCCTTTTCTTCCCTTCACTATTCCTTTAAGATATCTTACATGTTCATTAGAATATCCAGCATTTACTTTTTTAATTGACTAAATGATTCTTTCCTGTTAATGCATGCTAATGTAGGTAATCTGGCCCTTTTTTCCTCTCTTTCTTTTTTCCATTTTAATAATTTTTAATAGGAAAATCCTGCTCTTATTCTCCTTCTTTTACCATTTTCTCTACTCTTAAATGTTATTACATTTGCCAACTGGAGTGGAGGTCAAGGAACTTTCATACATTCCTTTAGTCTGAGATGCAATATTTTCTGCATTGGCAGCTTTATACAGTGTGGCTGAGAGGATTGATTGCACAAATGCTATCCATGCCATGGCATGAGTGCATTTCTGAATATCATGAACACTGTAGAAAGTCATATCTTGTAAAAAACATTCTGTAATCACAAGCTCTAAAATAACTCGTAGAGTAAGAAAAGTTGTGGAGGATGCTCTGACTGGAAGCATCCTATCTTTTTTAGTGAAGTAAAAGCATCTTGTGGTTAAAAAAATACCCAACACTTCAAATTAAAATTTAGAGGAAGAAAAACACTTGTGCCTTGTATTTACCTTAATTTTTTTCATAATTAGTTCTGGTTTATGGCTACATCCTTACACCAAAACTGGTGGGAGTATTCCAACCTAAACAGTGTCCTGAATTTACCCTTTGATATTTCAACTGCAGACACTGCGCTTAGGAAAAAAACTTAGTGCACAAAAAATTGCTGCACTGTATTATTCAAGTTCTGTGCACCTGTCTTGCCCTATGCTATACTAGTTCATGTTTTCAAGGTTTATACTGAAGCATGGGAAGTTAAGTACCAAAAATGCAGTAAGAGACAGGATAGGCTTAAAATAATTATTTTTTAAAATGCCAAGAACACTTTAGAGTCATGAATGCTTTAGGCCATGAAGCAATCCTAGTGCCCATAATGAAAAGAATTTGTCAGACTAAGACAAGTTAATTTACATTAAAGTAAAGGAGCCTCAATCACAGGCACAACATCCAACAGTTAGGACGAAATTCTGTTCTTGTTCAGATCAATAGGATTTTTGTCACCAACTTGAACAGCAGAAGGAACCAAACCCTTCAAGCAGTATTTTCAGTGCCACTTTCCTGAGCTTTATGGCACAGTTTGGCACTGGCAATGAATTGTGTATCGATTATGTGGTCCTGCAATTAATTATCAGAACAATAAGATAAGCCAGGTTACAACCCTGATTCAAAGCCAGGCTTTACTGTGCTACTAAAATGTGACCAGTCATAACAAGAGTCATTTCTTATCGTGTAAGTCGAAAGTAAATATTTGACCTATCAGAATCCAAATGAAACCTTCTATGTGGCACTGCTTTTTAATTTCCAGGGGAATAAACCCTGGAAATGCTTATTTGCCAACTGAAAAAAAACCCCAGCTTTGTTTTTTAATCCCTCTGATACGTAATACAGTACATATTATCCCAGTGTTTTCTAGCTTCTAAGATTTTACAGTTAGAAAAGGAACAAAATCATTTTAACAGTGTTAAGTTTTATATAATGCATATATATTATAGTAGAATATAGAGCACTAATCAGACTATTGACCTTTTATTTTTAGTACAAGCTTATGTCAAGATAGTCTATTTATTTAGTCTTTGGTATCTTATACAACAATTGGCATAAATGTTACAGTGGAAGGAAAATATGGTAAAATCTTTTTTGTAGTTGTATTTTTGTTACAATTTCGTACAGCCATTTCTTTTGTCTGCCTAATCTTGGATGGTGTCCTACTGTCAAAGGGATTTAACTACAAGAAGACGTTTTTGAGAAAACTAGGGAATATATTTTAGTTCCATTCAGGTCTACTACTACATATATTTAACTACCTTGAAGTAACTGATAGTAGTAAAGAAGAAAAAATTACAAGTCTCTTATCAAGTTTGGAATTTCTATCCATTTTCTGTTGGATAGAAGATTTGAAAAGCAAAGCCTGAAATGAGAGAAATTATATAAAAATAGGACATCAGTTCATATCTAGTCAGGTGGATGAGAAAAAGAAACTGACCCATGAACAGGAAAATTGAGGGAAGTCTGGAGATGAGTCGCAATTTCATGAATTATTTTTTGTACATGAACATGCTGGTAGGGAGATCTTGCTCCCTCAGTGCCAGCAGTGACAATAGACAATATCTAAGCAAGAGTCAGAAACAGAAATAGAAATGGAGGAGGAAGGAGCTGGAGAGAAAAGTCCATTACACATGGAAGCAAACAGTATGAAAGATCTGAGATTGTAGAACTAGACAATCATGGACTCCCACAAACATGGACTTAAGCTTTGCTGTGGACCCTTCAGTAAATTGTTTTCCAATATAAAGTTCTAATAATAGTGAGGAAGAGCAAGGGTATTTGTCAGACACACGCTGTTATTACAGAGTGGTAAGAGAATTCTTTTTCCTGTAAAAGCTGATTGAAGACTTCATATCCCTTAAGCAATAAGGGTTCCTGAATATAAAAGATTCAGAAGTCTGATTCACCTAAGCATTCAAAATTCAGGGATGAATTTAGTCTGAGAGTTCAGAATTCCCTTGCAGGAAGATGTTCTACCTGTTGTTTAAACTGGTCCAGAGATTTTGAGAACACAGTTGTCCTTGGATGTTCACTGACACTTATTGCCACTTTATATGATCAGTCACCTAGTTTCTGGGGAGTGTGGGGGAGAAAGGATTATGCCTTTAATTTTGGCTGTACATCTCCATGTATATTTTTGGCACTATAAGAAGATAATTAATAAATACATCCCAGATCTTCCCAGGCGATTCAAATGCTTCAAATTACAGAGTGTGGCTCAGAAACCCCAGAGTGTTTCAGATTTGAATGATTCCAGGGCTTCAGAGATATGCCATGTTCTTTGAAGCAAGATTTAAAAAGAAATGCTTAAAGCGCCAGGAAATCTGAAAGGCATTGCTGCAAAATCCAACAGAAATGCTCACAGACTTGCTTCAGTATGAGAGGTGTCAGGTACAGAGGTGCAAGTGGCAAGGAAAAAAGTTCCTGTCAGTTCTGAGTGTAGCTGAACAACTGTAACAATAAAAGTCTCAACTGTGAAAGGAAGGTGAACCCAGGGGACATTTCCTCACAGCTTTGCACGATGTTGCTGCTGCTATTCCCTATTTCCAGCTCCGTTGTGAGGCTGAGCGCTTATTCAAAAGAAGCAAACACACGTGTACACAAGAGAAATATGTTGAGCCTACACACAGATCATCATAAGTAGGAGAACAAGGCCTGTACTGAGAGCCACATCAGACTAACAACACTCACATAAATGTGAACAACACAAATGGGCCTATGCTCTTCCTTGTGTCTGATTGATCAGGCTTGAAGTTTGCAGGCTAGTGCATTTATACACACTCTAATGATTTACAGGCATGAGTCCCTCAGACCCCAGGCCTTAAGACAACATCCCCAGTTCATGTCCAGACCCTCAGGCTTTTTTATCTGGTGTCCAGCTGTGATCCTGAGTTTTTCGTAGTTCTCATTTCCTTCTTTTCCAACTCAACAGCTAGTCCAGTGTAGACTGCATTACCAGATTGCCAAACACACACAGACTGCATCATACAGGAAATAGAGTTTAGCAAGAGGATAGGATAGAGTGCAATGATTAGATGCAGATCTTGACCAGAAAATTACCTTGAAACGCAGCTTACACATGACTGGCCCATTTTGTCCTCTGTCCTCCCCATTTTCTCAAACTTGCTTCTTCATAGTCCAGCTTTGAGCTCTCTTTTTTTCTTTCACATGTAAAAAAAATTTCCTAATACATTTAAGAAGTTTTGCATGTCTCCAAAATCCCCTTTAAACATCCTATTATTAATTAATATTCTCATGAGATCTATGATAATTTCGTTTTTCCTTCTTGTAACCACACAGTTCTGACTGAACCTCTTTGAGCATAAGCTTGATTGGTTCCTTCCATAGCCCAAAAATTTCACTGCCTAAAGTGACTTAGAATTTCTCTTCTTTAATATTGTCTCTTTCTTATTCTGCTTTTCATGAGCTAAATGTAAGTTCTTGTACAGAAAAGAGAAAAAAATCATCCATGTTGGTAGTACCACCCCAAGGGAGCTGACTAGCTAGACTAAATTTGGCCAGTTAAATTTTGTTTCTGTCAAGATATAAATCTCTCCCATGGAGGCCCAATCTACCCTCAGCTTTTACTTTTGCTTTTGATAAACAGACTGTCATGCCCTCTTCCTCAGCAAAAGAGGACAAAAACCAAGTACTATATTGCCTTCTTATATTGTCACATATTCTAAACCACAGTACCAAAACTCAATATTGCAATGCAACCCCAAAATAATTGTTTTCTCTAAGGTTCTTCCCTTTTTCTCTTCTACCTCTTTGATAGAAGCTGGTTTCATATCTTTTACCTGGTTTTATATTCCAGTTAAAACTACTTTGATTTATCTGATAGCATGACTCAAAGACCTACACAAACGAAATCTGGATCAAATTTATAATATTTAATTTTTAAATGACTGAAATAAATCAACCTACATCAAAATGTAGCATCATAGTGCTGCAAGAAGTTTTCTTTAACACATCATTTCCACTGAGGAACTATTTTTCATCATATTCATTGCATGTAAACTTCCCCACATTTGCAAAGGAAAGTGGCAGGAGTTGTTATTAATTTTAACTGTTGATGGGGTTTATGCACTTTTAGTGCCAGAAGGTTATGGCAGAAGGGCACTGGAAACTTGCTGTTTATAATTATTGCTCATCCCAGGTCCATCATTAAGTACTCACAGCTAGTACACATTACATGTGCACATTACCTGAAAATGAGTGGAGTGAGTGTTTTTTAAGACAATTGTTCAGAAGGATTGCGATGAATAGTCCTTGAGAGTTTTACTATTCAAAGATCACAATAATTTTTATCATTATACTTAAAGCTTGAATTGTCCGGTGTTTAAATTTTCTTGTTGTTTTTTTTCCTAAAATTTATAAAAAATTAAATTCATTATCATAGTTTGCTTATTCGTAAAATATACAAATGTAATAAAACATGCAACAATATTTTTATTTACCAGCATCAGGATTGATATGCTCCCTTATATTTTTCATGATCTTATTTTATTTCTTTTCTTAATTGTCTGGAAGATCTTAATGTTCAAAATCACACAAGAGCAAATTAACAGAATTCATGGTATATTCCAGGTGATTCGATTCCAGAGTGAATATTTACAGTCTCAGTGTAGCTAAAAATATTTTTCTTAAAGCATATTTTCAATTTCTAAACAACAAGTCACATTTTTACTTGAATGCATAAATCAAGCTTGTGCTACAATATCCATATACGTGTGAATACATCCATACTTGGTTCCTAGACGATGTTCTTGAAAAAGACAAGAAAATTTCATGTTTCTTGGGTTGATATTATAATCAGGCATAAAAAAAAGTTTTTATTGAAGATAAGGCTGATAATTAAAACATTATAAGCACTGCCTGAATCATGTCTGTATAGCATTGGCTCAGGTGGTGGAAGCAGAAAAAGTATCCTCATTCTGTGAGAAAAGTGAAAAGGTTGCACAGCTTTATGCATGGAACTGAGAGTGAGATCATTGTTGTGCAGAAACCTGTAAGAAACCGTGGTATTACAGGTATAATATATTCAGCATATTAAGTAAGCAGCCTTCACATTTGACAAAGAATGTGCATGCATGCAGACTTTGAGAGGGGTTCTTTAGGAGTTACAGTTTAAAAGTCTCAGTAGATGTTTGTTCTCATGATGATGATTAGATTTTAATTAGTACAAGAGCAGTCCAACTCCCAAAGCCTCAATTACTTACCAGCTTGGACACTGGATGCTATTCATATCAACAAGATATAACTGGAAAACTGAATTCATGTTGAAACTAAAATTATCATTTTCAAAACCAATAATCACCTTTATTTCTAGCAGTCCCAGAGGATATAGATATCCATTAAAAAATCCACAGAAACCTCTAACCACAACAATCAAGTCAAGGTTTTCTGGATAAGTTGCTGGCTTTGTGTTAACTTCTAAAAAGTTCACTGCTTACCTCAATAAAATGTAGTCTATATAACACAGCTACTGTTTACATAGCTTAGGCCCTAGAACATAAAAAATATTTTTGATTATAGCATACATGCAACATCCCAATACAGCAGACATTTGCTTATTTTTTTCACAATTTCTCCAAAAGTTTATGGAGAGTTATTTTTTTGCTCACATAGCTAGATAGATAGACGCTGAAAGGATCACAGGCTAATTAAGCCTTGATTTGAAAAGGGTCTGTTAGGGTCATTTATTTCAGTCTTCAACCCAAAGCAATGAACAGATTGCTTAGGACCACATCCTTTAAAAATGTCTAAGGATAGAAATTCCATAACCTCTCTGGTGAATTTAGAGATTAAACACCTTCGTAACTATTGTGCTTTAACCCAAACCAGCAATCAAGTACCACAGAGGAGCTCACTCACTCCTCCCCTACCAGAATAGGGAAGAGTCTGAAGAATATAAACTAGAAAACCCGTGGGCTGATTTAAAGACAGGTTAATGGGTAAAGCAAAAGCTGCATATTCAAGAAAAGCAAAACAAGAAATTAATTCACCACTTCCCACGGATGTGCACTGTTTGGCCATATCCAGGAAAGCAAAGTTCTATCATAAGTAATGGTGACTTGGAAATATAAACTCCATAACTCCAAATCTCCGCTCTTTCTTTTGAGATGGTGGAAAGACACTCCTAGTGTATAACACATCATACAGCAGAAATTGTTTAGGCTAGAAAATATATAAGAATGTAATTTTCTGATGAAAATCAAAATAAAATGAATTATAAGGAATATATTCCCAAGATTAGTTTTGATTACCACATGAATATCAACTTTCTTAGTTTAATGGAAAGAAACAATATACAGACCGTGACAAAATGTACACAAGATGTCATTTCCACATGTTGTGTGATATTTTTAGAAACATCTAATTGTGTCAGTGTTTCTGGAGGCCCAAACTTTACTTATTTGAAAAGAGCTGGATTGGGATATAGAAGCATGCTTTAAACATTTTAAAAAGATATAACCTAATTATTTTCAAGGATGGTTGTGTTCTAGCTGATATAAATATGTTTTAGTGTTTCATCATCAGCTAAAAGAAGCTATGAGCAGTAATGGCCTCAAGTATAAGCCTGAGGCATGTGGCTAGTTCTCGTTCATAAGAGAAAAATACCTCTTTGGTGAATCACTGTTATGTTCTCAACAAGAGCTTTTTGGAGGGTCTTTAGATTTTCTAGTATCTTACTATCCCAGTTAATTTTAACTCATCAGAATTACAGCTGTAAACATATTATGGATGGTTTATAATAACTGTCTGAAGTGTATTTTTATATATATTTGTATATGCATGTAAAAATATACATATACATATATGTGTGTTTGTGCGGTTTGTGTATGTGTGGTGAATTTATCAATTGCTAACTCATAATCCAAAATAAATTACTAGTTAATGAGATTATAAGGATCACCTTTGACAGATTTAAAGATAGAGGTGAGAAAATTTTTGACACATGATGTGGTTTGAGTTTTTTCCATTTGATAGATAACAAGACCTTTAAAATTAAAATGTATACAATATTATGTATGCGTATGCATAACAGAGTTTAATTATCAAAATACTTGGGTTAAGAAGAAGGGAGCATCTGTAAATTAAGTTTAATCCAGAGCTCAGAATAGTACTATAAAACAAAGAGATCGTTCAATAATGATACAATTAGAATTTTGGTGTATTATTATATACTGAACTAAAACTAAGTTTTAAATACAAATTAAGCATTTTTTAAATATTGTTTTTCTGTGAAGGGGATGATAGAAAAGGATCTTGGCTGAATATCAGTGCAGATGAGAAAAAAAGCCCTGCATGTCAGGCAAGAAACTAAACAGGAGAGAAACACCTGAAAATTAATACTTCCCATGCCAAAAGCCAAACAGAAGTGCCAAAGTAGAAGTTAAGGAACCTCATACAGTGTAAGAGGAATTAAAGCTTCCCTGCAGCAAGCACAGGAATATTATTTCTAGAGCAGACCATCTTTCCAGCAGGATATTAACTAATTGCCTCTGACAAAAATTTCATTATGATAGACACTCAAACAAGGCTTGTGAAGTTCTAATATTTTCTAATGACAAAAGATGGCTAAGTTTTGAAAAAATAGGCTTGAAGTATTTCTCATTACTACTTAAATGATATGGAAGGGCTTTTTTCAACTTGAAGATACCTAAAATGTTTCTAAAGTGAACTTATACATTTCCAGAGGTTTTACAGTTGAGAGTTAGATAAATGTGTGTGCAGGTAGATGTGCATGGTACATAAGTATCTGTTAACAGTTAAATGCCTACATGGCCACTCACTGATTCCTTCTCTGCAGCAGAATAGATGGATATAGGAGGATGAAAGAGCTGGTGTGCTCAGAGTCAGGGACATGGCTTATCAACTACTGTTTTAGATGTAACAGACTTGATGTGAGGAAAATAATTTGTTGGAAATTAAAAGAAACCTCTATCATTTGGTGCAAAAAGACAAACATCAAAACACCTGATGTAGCGGAGCATTTTCTGTTTTTTACTTATTGTTAATAATCATTTGTTCTGTAATGGTTTAATCCAAGTTCCCCCTGTACTTCTCCCCATCAGGTACAATCTCCTGCCTGGGAAATTCCCTTTGTTCCCCTCTGTTGCAATATGTTGTCAATCATCTGTTGCTCTCCTCCCAGTGCCTGCCCCCCTCCGGGAAGCCTCTCCCCTTCATTCCAGAGACTTCGGAGGGACTCAGTCCCGGATTGGAGCAGGCTGAGAGTCCCCCACCCCTCGTTTCCTATTTGCTGTCTATGTGCCCTCCCCATTCCCCTGATTGGTTTTCCCTCTTGTATCCACCCCCTTCCCCTGGTCCCTGATAAGCAATGAGCCCGCCTCCCTCGCTCTCTCTCCTGGGGCGTGGCTGCCTGCACCATGGGGTGCCTGTGACAATAAACTCTATCTTGCCACGAGGCCTCCTCCTTCTTACCTTCGTCGAGCCTCACCAACAGCTCTTGTGTGGCTTCTGAACTACCAAGGAGGTAGTGGCCGGTCTGCTAGCCACTGCCCAACCAGACTTGAAACAATTCCCAGCCAGGGCAGCCGGGATTAGCTGGAAAACCATCTCCAGCGGGCACAGGGAATTATTTCAACCTGTCATCTCCCTTCTTCATGCTTAACTTCTCTCCTTCACTGCAGACACCTCTACCTGCTCCTCTAAGTAATGCAAGGGAGTGCTGTATGGCCAGTACACAGCAGTTCCTCTTTGCTGTTTCTTCCTTCTTACTCCTTTCCCCTGCTCTAGCATGGGTCCTTCACATTCTGCAGGAAATATCTTTTCCACCACGGAAATGTGCAACATCTCCTCTTCCTCCTTCATCTCTAATTTAGGTGTTCCCAGATGTTTGCCACTGCTCTTTAGTTGGTTGTTTTTTGTTTGTTTTGATTTGGGAGGTTTATGTTGGGTTTTTTTGTTTGTTTGGGGTTTTTTTGGGTTTTTTCTCCTGATTTGTTGCTGTTGAGACTTTTTTTTCCCCTCTGTCTCCACCTTTCTGGCATTTTCTCTCTTTGTTGAATATGTTTTGCCAGGGTTGCCACATATTTTGCTGATGGGCTCAGCTGTGGCCAGCAGTAGATTAATTGCAGAACCAGCTATGGCCAGCACAGGGGAGCCCAATCTTCTGGCAGAGGCCATTCAGACAGACTACCACTGCCACCAAAAACTTGCCACTTCAGAGAAGTACACGCAGTCCATATGAACAGGCTTTTCATCACCTTCTTTGATAGATTCCTTTAGAGTAGTTAATGGATCACTAAAAGCCTTTTCTCTGCAGACAAAAAATGACTCCTCACATAATTGCTTTCTTTCTTTTCACCTACCTTAGGAAATTGTTATTTTAGTTTAGTAAACTGTATGAGCACGTATTTATACTGGTCAAGCCAAAGGATGCCTGATGTAGAGGCTTCTGATTCACCTTCAGGTAACACCAACTCAAAGTGAAGAGCTCTAAACCACACCAACCCAAGATGATACATCCTCATAGATCAGTGCCACACTGGTTGAAAATGTAATTAGGTTACCCACCTTAATCTTATCACTTAACCACATTAACCCAACCTTATCACCATGTATGGTGATAAAATTATAAAATATTTTAAATGCCCTTTCTTTTTTTTCATTTTGCTCTCTTGGTAGTAGGGGTGTGCTAGTACAATTTAATGTTTTCTTTACTTGAGTGCAACCTTGACCCTTACTTAGTGATGCACCTAGTCTAGTGAAGGATATCCCTGTCCATGGCGAGGTGGTTGGGACTAGATGATCTTTAAAGTTCCCAAACAAACCAAATTATTCTGTTTCTATGTTCTTTTGAAACCAGACCTAAGTTTCTTTAGGAACCCATGTAGACTTATTGTTTACACTGCCAGGTAGCTCAAGCATCTTCAACTCTTGCCTTTGCAACATGAAGCATTTCAGTCAGTATTAAATATAGCACAGTGTGGTGCAGTTGTGCTTATTAGGATATCAGCTACATTGCTGATAATGTGTCTGAATTAGGCATATAGATAACCAATCACTTTTTATTTGCTAATGTTTGATTTACATTACTAGGTGGGAAATAACAGTTAGAAAGTGGTATAGTCTGATGGTTAAGAAGAAAATGTCCAAAAGATTCAATCTTACCTAGTAAAAAACCTTTCATTCTTTGCAGTACTGAAATGAGCTTTAGTAAAAGTGAGAGGAAGCTGATGGCACTATTTTTTTTTTCTGTGGGGGCTTTTAGAATCAATCCCCATCTGTACTGAACTAGGCCAAATCTATAGACATTGAGGACATATTGCACATGTCATTTTCCCAAATGCATTTAAAATTAGGTTAACAAGGGGGAAGGGAGACTTGAATTTTCAGATTGTGAGACTCACTGTTGATGGATTGCATTAAATCCTACTGCTTCACTTGTCATATTAAGAATTTTTTTCTAATAGATAAAAATGCTAAGAAGACCTGGACAACACTTAAAAGCATTTAGATAAAATAGAATGAATAAACTAAATACCTCGAGGTATGTCTTCAAATTTGCAGTGATTTGATATAGAAGCATACTACCAGAAAGCAAATGATAACAAATGAACTTTTAGGAATAGTGAAGAGAGGGAAGAACACCAAAACTGAACACAAAAAAACTGAGATAATACTTATATCTCCATCCTAGGAGTCATAAACAGGAAGAGTTTTATAGTTTTCCAAGTAATTGACAATGAATTTCCCCCATTGCCTCTTCAATGGAGTCTCTGTTTTTGAAGCAGAAATGTGCTTCATGGTCTTAAGGACTGTTTGGTGGTTGATTTCAAATTTTATGACTTGTCACTTTTGGCTTTTGGCAGAATACTTTTGGCAGAATACACTCCATAAACGAGTTAGTGGAGTAGAGTGAGCATTAGAAACATTAAATAGATTACAAGTATCTGGACATGGGTCTGCATATAGTCTACATTTCTGTGTACAGATTTGGGGCAATATTGTGTAGGGAAGTACAGAAATAGGATGATTCTGGCTGTGCTTTGCACAGCTGAAGTCCATGAGATTTTGGGTATAGACAGGAAGTTTGACATAGTTGTAGATGCAAATGTAAAACGTGTAAAATCTAATCAACTGATGTAAAAACAAATAAAAACAAAACCAAATAAATTAGTCGAACTTCTAAAAGGCCTCAGAAATCCTTTATACGACAATCAATTTGTCAGTGCTTGTATGGCCCTAAGCATCAGTCAAATTGCTATTTTTTTCACTTAAAAAATAACTCTGGCTATTAAGACTATGATTCCTGATATATATCAAATTTATTTCTCATGTGTTGCAAGTGTATTAACATTGATGACAAAGATATAAAATCCCACTTCCCATACAATGGCCATTGGTTTTCTTGCTGTGGAACTGAAGGATCTTCTGCCCAAGACTACTACCACAGCTAAGTTATGAAAGACAGATGAAATGCCATGGGGAAAACACAGTCCCCACTTTTCTCATTCTCCCCACTGTGGAGCTGGCACTTCTCACTACAGGGGTTGTCTTTATGGCATGGCTACTAACCACAAGGATGCAGACGTTGATCATCAAGACAGATTTCCTGCCAAGCAAGAGAGCAGTGTATGTAACCAGCACACTAGAAAATAATATGTGACTGTGGAGTTTATAAGGAGACAAATTTAGCATAAATCTGACCCAAGGCACCAAAGCAAAATTTGACTAGGCATTCAGATCCAAACTGTGCAAATAACATCTCTTGGGAGTCACAGGTGTGGAAATTGCATACCATTTCTGCACTATGGGAAGTAATTGGATTATTATAGTACAGCACTGTGCATATCAACTGTTATTTGTCTTATTGTTTTATTCAGACTTAGGCCAGTGTGTTGGAAGATCTACAGTTTGGCAGAGGGAATTCAATGAAAACTATTTTCCTTATCACATGATTTGAGTCACCGTAAAATTAGTGCAAGAGTCATTCTTTACAGAAATTCTCTCAAACAGATGAGCTTTTTTTGACAGCAATTTAGTTTCAATTTATTTTTATTATTTGTATTTATGTACTATATACACAAGTAACCACATAATTAGGCCTTACATGCCAACCCACACCATTCTGTTTAATTTAACAGTTAATGTCATTATCAATCTGGTAGTATACTTCATATTTTACAAGAGAGATTAAGTGTAATTTTCCGTAATATTTTCTTGTATTACTTGGAGATATATATATACACACACACACACACACGCACACACATGTATATCTATGTATAAGGAACTGGTTATAACCAGCAAATAAAGCAGAAAAAAAAGGTGGAAAAAGTTTCACGTTGCCTATGAAATTCAGTTGTGGTTGCACACTGCTTTTATGAATGAATAGAAAGCTTATTTGCCTAATTTTTTAGTATGAATATTTCAATTCTTACATGAAAAGAAAATGGCTAAACAGTTGTCTAACTAGGTGTATCATATAAATATAATATGGGAAAGAAACCATAATAGAAAGTTAGGTTTCACCCATTCTTTATGAGTGCTCTACCAACTTGCCATATGCTGTTTTTTGTCTAATGAGTATTCAGAAAAGTGAGGCAGTGTAAACAGATTTAATAAATGTACTACTACATTGCGGATAGACTTTATTTGGAACATTCTTCTGGGGAAAGGAGAAAAAAGAGAGAAAAAGGAAATGTGACTTCTTATGTCCATTAGGCAGAGAAGAGACTGAATCTCAACCCATCTCCTGTGTCTCCCTAGGAAATATTCTAATCACTGAACTTTTCATTATATATATGATATCCTTTAGTTAGAAAAGATGAACAGAGGAATGCCTAGCAGGGAATATGAGTGACAGAGAACATTTAGCTACTTATACCTTTAAGGAGGCATTCCCTGAAGCAAATACTTCTTGGTTTAGAGAATTTTTGCTGAGAGAAACCAAGCAAAAAAAATTAAAGAAACTGAATGGTTGCCTGAGCAACCTTAACTGGATAATAATATATTTTGAAGATTTACACTTTTCAGTCCTTGCATGATCCAATTGATAGAATATGAAGCAAATCCACACGAGGTCAAGGAGCAATTAGGGCTTCATATCAATGCTCCTCTGACCAGCCTCAGAGCTGGTGCTGGCCCAGTTCTGAGCAAAAACATGCCTGAAATATTTTTGCAGAAGTACTCTAGCATTAAGGTGAAGGGTTGAATGAGTATGCTTTCCAGACGATACCTAATGTTCACCCCCAGATAACTTGTGAATTGTAACTGCTTCTTCAGTTTCAGAATCTTGTAGGACAAAGCTGCAGGCTTAGAGCTTTTGGAAGGGTTCTTCCTTTGAAGACACTAAAGACATTTCTTCTAGTGTTGTGAAGTGTGTAGGCTGCTGTGCCCCTTTTTGGCTGCTAATGAGAAATGTGAAATGAAGCTTGTAACTCTAATGAGTTCTTAATTAAAAAAAGCAAACAAAAAACCAAACCAAACAAAACATAAATCTCAAGCCATAACCAAAAAACACAGCTTAAAATATTAGAGTTTGGAGTTGTTAAGAGAGGACAGGTTTTTTCATTACTTTATCAATTCACTAAGATAACCTCCTAAAAACTATTAATCAGAAAGTACCAATGGGTGTCAGGATTCTTGAGATGGAAATCTCCATAGAGAGAATAAAGGATCTGCCTCAATAATAAAAAAGCTTCCTAGTTTAGTCAAGTAGTTTTATATTCCATCTGGAAGGTAGCCAGTGGTGAAACTGTCACTAAACCTTGTATTATCCTAGACATGCTATCATGTGTTACACATTAAAAAGGCAGACACAAGGTACATTTGGGTTTGTAATGCCATACAGACAATCTTAGGTGGCAAGAATTTTGTCATGGGATCCAGAAAAATAGGGGTAATAATGATATTCAGGGAAAGTATAATAAATATTAAAACTAAGTTCAGGGGACATTTGAACAAGGCATAGCTGATGACTTGTGCTTGGCAGAGCAAGCTCCTATCAAGTTCCTATTGGTTCTGATATGTGCTTACAATGATGAGTAAAACTCCTTTTACAATGAAAAAGGAACATCAGTTTCTAAAATAGCACATATATAAAATTTAGATTCCTGAATTGTAGGTCACAGTCCTAAGTATACCAGAAGAGCAGTCCTCTAGTCTTTACTAACGTAAATCTTTGTGAGTGACAGGGTTTCTCATTTGTGGATCTCAGTTATGACAGAGCTGAGTAATCTTTGAATCTTAGAGATCTGAATACAGTTCAATGTTATCAAGTGCAATCAAATTTTAAATAACAAGAAAATAGCTATAAGAATGTGGCAAATCAAGATTTCTACCTAACCTAAATTCCAATTTGTTGCTTAGCTAAGTAGGGTAATGCAGTAACCACACCTTACATCTGAAGATCTTCTACTTCTAATTTTCTACAATGCCACAGGCATTAATCAGTTGCATGGTTAAAATCATTAGGGAAAACAAATTAAACAGTACTTCAAGCTGAAGTTAAATGTACATTTACAGTTTATGCATTACACATCTCTTGCTATAGCTTTTACACCCAGGTTTATCTGAGGCTGCATTTCAGTGAAAATTGATACCATTTTTATAGGTATGCAAAACCATTATCAGTTTAAAAAAATATTTTCATAATAGTGATGCAAAATCATTAGGCTATACTTTTTCTTAGCTGTATAATATTGTTGGTGGTCTAGAGGCCTGATCTCAATTTGAGTCTTTCTAGGTTTGAGGACATTTTTCTGTGATTGCCTTATTATTTGTTTAGCCCACTGGCATGAATAATCAAGATTTTTCCAGTGCTGGAAACATATGTACCAACAGAGAAAGCTTGCTCTTATTACTAAAAGTCAAGAAATAAGGATACTTATTCTCTGAAGACTAGCAAGGGTTTTAATTAAATTCTCCCTTAAAAAAGCAAAACCCCCTCAAACTAAATTACTCCGGTGCAAAAGGTAATCACAGGGTTGTGGTTCTGCGTTCTCTACATATACATCAACAGTAATGACCTAAGATCTTCACATGTATATTAATCATAGCAGTAAAGTCTGAGGAACTGGAGATCATCTTCAGCAGCTAAGGAATGAGTAATGCCATGAACTGCTATCCGTACATGGATAATCTAGAAAATATAAGAACCTTGATTTGAAGAGGACTGCAATCAAAATTTCTCCCACTGCGGATGAAAGAGGATGGTTGTCCTTGTCACAGCTGAGCAAGAATGGTGGCTTCACTTTTTAGACCCTGCCATCAACTTCTGCCTAGATGTAAGAATCCATCAGTAGTTATTATAAATCAAATGCTGCCAAAACCACATGTGAAACACTATCTGTTGCACCTGAACTCAATTAATTTTCTGATGTGTTTTCTATCATTGATTGAAAATTATGCCCAAGGAGAAATGCAGTATCCATGAAGTTTTCAAATATGGAACTGTTGATTTCCTCTTCTATGGTTTCTTTCTTCTGAAAAAAAGCCTGAAATTATACAGACAACCAAATACACTTCAGTAGCACACTTTTGATGTCCATTGGAGAAGTGTTACTGAACAAAAGTCGTATTGATGGTTATTTGTCTTCCTCTAGCTCTTAAGGGTGTGATTTCTTGGCCATTTCTTGCCACTGCAAGCTGAAAGCCTCTTCTCAAAGAAGAGAAGAGAAGCCTCTTCTCAAAGGTGAGAGGCAACAGACAAAATATATTCTTAGACATTTAAATAGATTTTGAGCAAAATTTTGACTGTCTGCTTAACTCTGTTGTATTATGCCTTAAAAACATTAAGACTTTGGAGGAAAGAAAGGGAAATGGAAAACATTACCAAGCTACTTAATGATCAGCTTAGGTTCTGCAAATGCCTCTTCAATTGTGACAGTTTTTTCCCATTAGTGATGTAGTGTAGAATAAAACACCTGAATCAGAGAAGAGAGAAGAGAGAACAGGCTCATTAACTTTCCTAATGAAACAAGTTTTCTATAGCAGAAATCATATGGGTTTTTTTAGCAGCTCAGGATTCTAGAGAGAAGCTGATGACACAATAGACCAATTATATCCTGTGTTTCAAGTTAGTCATAACAACTTAAATGGTATATAAATCTTAGATGGTCAGGGACTTTCTTATGTTTGTCTTCATTGTAGATTATTATCTGCTGATGTAATTGAAGAGACATCTTTTTATAGCACTAGAAGTATGGTAGGTGTTGCTGTCCTAAGCTGCAATCTGCAATGAGTTAAATCGTATAACAGAAGAAAAGTTGCAAAAGTTTCATGCTTCTGCAATATGTGAAGCAGCAGCCTAAAGTATGAACCATGCAAGAGTTTCTGTTTAGCTGTCTCATTGTGACCTGCCTTAAGCTTGGTGTCTGACTGAGTATGAAGAAATCTTAATTCTAATAACCATTTTTTTCTCTGCTTTTTATTCATGATTGAATTCTACTGTTTTCTCTAGGGCAGAAGAAACCTTTTTCTTTTCCCAGAACACAGGAATAGATAAAATATTAATTCAGTGCCTGACTTCCCTGCTCAACTGAAGTGTATATCAGTTCACTGCAGTTAGAAAGGTATATAGTCCAGCAGCTTGAAACAGCAGTGCTTTCCCAGGGACCCTCAAAAATAGAGTATGTTTTTCACTGTCCATTAAAAGGTGAGTCCTAAGATCTATGCTTCATTTCACTTTTATTCCTCAAATCTGGAAACACAGTTCTGTAATTATGCTTTTCACTTGAATAAGACCTGCAAATATTTGAATGAGCTAAATAACAAAACCTCTATCTTTTACATAGCCTCTGAACACTACTGATAGCTCTAATTTTAATGTGACAAGCATTAACCCATTATTAATAATTATGATAATTATAATAATGATGATTTTTATAACAATATTAATAATGATAGAAAATTTAAAATGCATACAAGTCTATCTCCAAAAGTAGGCCACCGGTTCAGTGCCCCCTGATATTTCTTGAAGAGAGATACATTGGACATACGTTTTCAAATCTTTACAGCAATCCATTTTTTTCTCTCCTTAAACTTTAGGAAATAAGGAACAATGGTAGGTAACTCTCTTCCCACCTATCATATTGACTGAAATATAGCCTATTGTGATCTTGTCTTTCCTTCAAATCAGAGAGAATAATACTACTCATTTCTTTTCTTTTTTTTTTTTTTTCCCTACTGCAATCAATCCATCTTAGAGAAAATGTTCTGAATTGTAATTGTCACTTGCAACTTACTCCTAGCATAGATAATGACCAGGGTTCATGAATCTTTCCTGTCCTGGGGGCAACAAATCCAAATCTCATGGCCACTAAACACTTAAATTACACTTTCAGAAAATAAAAGAAAGGGGGAGCTCAAGGAGTAATTTGTACAGGAAATTGGGAATGGCTTTTTATCTCATCATTGGATAATGTCAGGCTGCTGTTGAGTCTCAGTGATTCTCAGGATGGAGCAAATGTTCTACAGCCTTGCTCCTAATCTGCTGGTTTATGTCTCTGCATGCAAGCTCATGAGCTGTACTTAGCTATGCAGTATAAGTCAGCTATTCCTCTAGATATATTCCATTTGGTTGGAAACTTCATTATCCAGTGAAGATGCTGAATTGCTTATCAGAGAATGCAGTTTGGTGTTCAGATCTCAGGTGAGCTGATAGAGCTTGAAGATTATAAAGTGTGAGTAACACAAAAATTATCTCGGTGTCATCAGGAAATACTGAACAAAGAAACACTATTCTACTGTCATACTCAGTTTTCAGAGGGTAACAGAACATTTAAAGCACTTATTCCTTGCCCTTGACAATTGAGAACTTTTATCCTGACACCAGCTGGTCACCAGCTGATGTCCTGGTACATAAAGATGGACTGCTTTTATTTTTGGGCAGTTTTGAGTCTTACAAAAGAATAATCTGATTTTATGCTTGCATTGGAAACTCTGCTACATATTATGTGTGAGTTCCTTGGGCTATTTAACTCTTAAGAAGAATAGCAAACACAGTTTTAAAAGTGTTGTTTTTAACTGTCAGACTAACATCCATCACCTATTTCATTAAAGTAATACTAGAACAGTATAGATACTGGGTAGAGATACTTTTAATATCTCCCTTTTTTTTTTTTTTTTTTTTTTTTTTTTTTTTTTTTTGGTCTGAATTCTCCAAAATTCTTAACCTCAAGTTACAGAGAATATAGAACCTGCTCACTCACCATTACCTGGTCATTAATCTTCTATAGACCTTTCATATTCACACAGTTTTCAGCATTTCTGTAATGACAGAATCAAAACCAAAAACAGTATCCAGGCCGTGTCTTCACTCTCCAATCTGCAATAATGCCTAAGTCTTTTCCATAGGGCCCCACTACATACAGTTTTGCTCACAGTGCATTCTTTGCAGAAAGTATTGTACTGATATAAAATCAATGTGTCATTATTTAGACCTCAATTTTTTTCTACCTGCAATTAGAAAATCATGAAAGCATTAACTTCTGTTTTGTGATTATTGATACACAGAAATGATAGTCTTAATTTAGCTTTTTTAGTATATAGCTTTTCATGAATATTTTTAGTTGAAGTTTGGAATAAAATATGGGAAAAATAGGACAAAACCTTAAAGTTATAGCTATTTCATGCATCCCAATTCTGTTGATTTTGGCTTAAAAATGTCACCTGCTGGTCTGGACAAGGGACTAAGTCTCAAAAGTAACCAGCTGGCTGAATATCTTAAGGGACTAAATCCCATTGACATAAGTGTTTTCTTTCTGAAGTAAAGACAAGCAGACTATTATGATAACAGATAAAAAGACAGTGAAATATTTTAAAATGTAGAAAAATCCATTTGATCTGAGTCAAAGGCATTTTTCCCTCCCTTCTCCTTCCCCCCCTGTATGAAATTTGAGTAGTATGATTTTTTGGGAGACTCCAGGGGTTCCAAGTAACAAAATTTATTGCCACAAGCAGCGGGAAAAGTACAAGGTTGCAAGGTTTCTGGACTGCCTGTCACTTCTTTGACTGAAGATTTCAGGCTAATAGAATCTGTATTAGAATAGATGCTATTATAATGCTAGTACTTGTAGGCATTGATAAAACGTCTTGGAGTCCACTCACATTTATGGTGGAAACAAAAAAAAAGTAATTTCCATGCAGAAATTACAAGAGAAGTTTAAAATGAGAAAGTTAAAAGAAAAAGAAAAATAAAAAATGATTTGGTAATCTATCTTACCTGTTTCTTCCGCTAATAGCATATAACATCAATTTATCTTTTTGTTTGGGGTTGCCTTATTCCCTTCCATGGTTCTCAAAATGAATTCATCTGAGAGCTAACATAGGCTATTAAGATACAGAGACTCTTGTGTGAACTCTCCACATGCATCTGAATCATCCCAGCTCTCTGGCAGTTGTAGCACATTGTATGTGACAAATAACTTCGTGCTAACTGGCACCCACTTAGTCTGATAAATTAGATGTATTTAATACACTTGCCTTAGGGAATGAATGAAAGATAATGTGCTTTTAGTATTTTCAAAAATAATTCCCAGTTCTCAAAACTCTGACAGAACAATTTTCTCCAATTTTTCTGGCAGCTGAATATTTTTTTCACATGGTTCTAGTTGCAGAGGTCTTGGTGGGAAGAAGAAAGAACAGATTTATACCTTAGCAGTTATGTGAAGGTGTAATCTTCTTGGAAGAAGAACAGATGAGCAATAAGCATTTGAATCTAGTCCACCTGATTTTTCCTGATAAACACCTTGTTGGCATGCACAGACAATTGCTGGGCAGAGAAAGAGAGAAAGAGAAAGAACAAAAGAAAACTAAAACCCCAGACTTTACTCTCAAAGGCCTCACAGCACTATTAATATTCATGCCCAGCTCAGCATAAACCAGAGGGGCTGCCAGCACTGGAAGCATTCCTAATGTGGTAGATCAAGGAAGAGCCATTATGACCAAGACTACTTCATAGCTTTCATTACAATCTTCCTTGAAATGGAAAAGTATCCTCAAGTCCACTTCAGTGTACCAGATCAATCAATCTATCTGCACGTTTTCTGTTGAGATTTAGATCTGTTGTTTTTCTAGACACTATCCTTAGAATTTTGGACATTTAGAAACCATTATCCTCTTTTCTCCGTAAGTTTGATGACATTGCTTTAAAGAAAATGACTGAAAATAAAGCTCAATAGTGAGCAAACAGGATTTTTTTTTCATAGCAAAAAAAGTAATTAAACCCCAGAATTCTTTCATTGTCCTCCAAGACCCTGTCTGAAGTCAGTTGGAGAAATTTCAGTGTTTCAAGTATTGCCAGACAAGTTCAAAAACAAAATGAAAGCAAATTTTCCAGATAAAATCTGAAAGCTTAGTCCTGAAAACTTTTTTACCAGTAGTTTCAAGCCATCCTTTACTCTTATTCAAAGGTTACTACTGATATTTCAACAGACTGTAAAGTGACAGTCTCCTGGTAAATGTAAAACCATTCTGTGCAATACCACTCTCTCAGTATTGTTTGAATTAGCTTCAGGCATCTCTTCTCCTAAGCAGACCTCCTAAATTACCAAAATACTTATGTGGAAAACCACTCTTTTGTGCTATTAGGTAGAGATGGGGATGATTCTACTATCATGACATGAGGATATCAAATCTTTAACTTAGCATGTCCTTTGTCTGAAGTAATCCGACATGTCAGATAGTAGGTGGCTAGCATGAAAAGTGTCTTTGGTTGGAAACATTTCCCAGACTTTAACATATCTTCATGAGTTACTTCAATCTCCACAATTTCATGGCTGAGCCTTAGGTGTTTCCACCAGCCAGAACAATTGAGGTGCACCTTGAGGTGGGAGAAAGGCATATGACATTGAGGCCCTGAAGCAAGAAGAAAAAAATATAGTGAAAGAGTTGCTGTCATGTTTAAACTGTGTTGTGCTTGCCTGAGATGATTTTAGGGCAGTTCTTCTGTCTTTCACTCTTATATGAAATATAATTGACTGCACTGGAATAGAAAAACAATGAAAAACATGTTACAGAATCATAGAATCACAGGATGGTTTCTATGAAACATTTAGACTGTTTAAATAAAGTTACTAATTTATTGGAAAAGTCAAACATGACTTTTAATTGCTCTATGAAGATGTCTTGCACTTATCTGAATTTTAAGACAAACTTCTTTAGTGTCAAGACCACTTTAATATATTTTAGAATTTGTCCTTCTAAACAATCCACCTTAATTTTCTATGAACTCCAGAATATTTAGAAGAAGATGGGGAAAAAGATTATATTCACTAGACACATTTATTTTAATGTGACAGGGCTACATTTATTTAGAGACCGTGGCCCAGTCACTTGAACTCTTATAGATAGACCTTGACATTTATGAGCCGAAGAGAACAATTAACAACTCAATTGCCATAATAAATTAGCAATAAATGGAATTGATATAATCTGCCTTTATATTGTAGCCAATATTTCCAGCTGCTCTGTTCCAACTACAGTTCTGTAACATTTACAGTAGATTCCTTTAGACCATAAGCACTATTCATGCTGCTACTCTTGCATGCCAAGCTGGCAATGTGAGAAAAAAATACGATAAAACATAAAATTCATAAAAATACAAAATTTCAGCATACTAGTCATAACTGGCTAGTACTGCATATGATGAAATGTATTATCTGTGCCCTTGGAGAATGTCACAACTATCCAAGACATTAATAACCTCATGCATGCTTCCTTGTGATATACAATGCATCAAATAAATCAGAATGATTTTTCTGTGATAAAGTCAGCTATATTATACCTAGAGATAGTCAATTAGGCAATAAGACATGACACTGGGTATATTGCACTAATTCATCTTGAGCTTGGTCATGAAAGGTGTTATGTTTCTCGAGCTTTCCTCCACCCACTCCCAGGACTTTAAGTGGAAGATGAAGTTATTGAGCCTGCAATAATTTGCATTTTGATCTTTTATATTCTCAGAGAATTTCTCCAGATACTTGGGTACCAGTTTCCACTCAGTTCCTGGTTTTGAGTGCAGAATTATTAATTCCCTTCATCATTAATCACTCTTCTTTATGTCTGGCTTGAGGTAAAACTATACATTTCATAAGTATAAATAAAGTTAAAAATATGACATATGTATGTTTATGTCTGCATGTTTATAGCTACTTAAATACTTATAGTTCCAAAGTAAGGGAGCAAAAAATATATAAAAATAGAGTACGCATGTGTGAGACTGCTTACCTTTTTCTAAATAATGTCTTTTTCCAATTTTTATTGATACATGCATATGTACATGATATGACTTGATACACATTATTTACTTTACCTTAAAGCTAGAGTGAAAGGGGAGTAGATCTCAATTTGGCAGAAAGGCCTACTTAAATACCAAAAGGGCTAGAAAGGGCTACAGGAACATGTCTGCAGGAAGAAATGTACTACTGGACTGAGCAAAAGGTAGCTGCACAGCTATGTCTTCACAATTTAATAAAACTGTAGCTGAATGAAATGTGAAGTTTTTTTCTTTTCTCCTCTTTCCTTGCTGTAAATGTGAAGTCCACCTGCTTCTGAAAGGAGATGGTTTTCAAATCCCTTTAAATATGCTGTGTGATTCTGGACCTGCTA